>MU761821.1:118068-144925 GCA_026770625.1 Nicotiana glauca | reverse complement strand
ATAGCCCAATTGAAGGGAGGATTTATAAAAGGAGATAGAACGAAGCACATTTCACCAAAATTATTCTACACACATGACCTTCAGAAAAATAGTGACATTGATGTGTAACAAATCCGTTCAAGTGATAATCCACCAGATTTATTCACTAAATCTTTGCCAACTTCAACTTTTGAGAAGATGGTATACAAGATTGGAATGCAGAGACTCAAATATTTGAGACAAGGTTTTCATCAGGGGGAGTAAAATACGCGATGCACTCTTTTTCCCTTACTAAAGTTTTTTCCCATGGGATTTTCTGTATAAGGTTTTTAATGAGGCACCTAACAATGCGTATTACTAAATATGTGTACTCTTTTTCCTTCACTAGAATTTTTTCCCACGTGGTTTTTCCTAATAAGGTTTTAATGAGGCACATTATCTTTTAATGAACATCCAAGGGGGAGTGTTATAAATATATTATATTATGGATGTTCATTTAGTACTCCGTTGTAAATAAGCTTCTTCATCCATATGGGACTCCGCCGTAAATATGTTTATCTGTTTAGTACTCTATTGGAAATAAGCTTCCTTAAGAAGTTTATCACTTCGATATCCGATTATGGATAAACATTACCCCCGGTAGAAGATTATCCATACCGGGTATAATAAGCTTATCCTTTCAGTATCTGGTTATGGATAAATATTACCCTCGGTAGAAATTATCCATACCGGGTATAATAAGCTTATCTTTTCAGTATCCGATTATGGATAAATATTACCCCTGGTAGAAGATTATTCATACCGGGTATAATAAGCTTATCCTTTCAGTACTCCGTTACGGATAATCATTACCCCTAGTAGAAGATTATCTATACTGGGTACAATGAACTTATCCATTCAGTACTCCGTTATGGATAAACATTACTCTCAGTAGAAGATTATCTATATCTGGTATTGTAGCAGCTTACACAGCAGCTTGTAGTAAGTTACACAGCAGCTTGCAGTAGCAGCTTACACAGCAGCTTCCTTTCTTCTATAAATAGAAGAAATTTCAGTTCATTATGTACATCAGTTTGAATTCGAATAATATATCAGTCTCTCTCTATACTTGTCTTTACTTTACAATTTTTATTTTATAACATATTGAGGGTTTTAGAGTAATTATATTTTGGGGAAAATGAATTTTTCTCATTTTGTATTTTTCTCAGGTGTTAAAAAGCATGGAAAAATAAGAAATGATGATTAGGAATTTAAGAGGAGTGGTTGTGCATTTCATGATTTATTCAAAGTTATTTTTAGTTATTGATTAAAGATTTGGTTGAAACTTGAAAAAAATAAAATTTTAAAAGTTAAAATTGTGTTTGAACATGTATTTTATTTGATTTTTTAAAAAAAGTTTTATAAGTATAAAATTTCAAAAAACTACTCTAGAGCTGTTTTGGAAGCTAATAGTATTTGCAAACTTGGGAAAATCCAAGAGCTTTATCTATAAAAGGGCATTTTGATTTTTGACAAAAAAATAAAATAAATCTTTCGTGTTTCTTTTTCTAGAGAGTTTGTAAGCTGACAAACTTAATGGGTTGGAGGGTAAATTAGAAACCACTTTAAGTGAAATCAGTATAATTATTAAGGTTCCTATTTTCTCCAGTCCTCTCGAGTTAAGCATTATTAAATCCTTAATGTAAAGCCTTAAGCATCATGAAAAGCTCCTTAATAAGTATTTAATGCCTAAATGCGGAGCCCCATTATGTTAAGTTACTAGTTTCTCTCATTAAGTAATTCACTGTTTCTTCAATATACTTTTCTCTAAAATTTTCTCCTTAATTAATAAGTGAAATAAATGATGCAATGTTGAATACAAAATCTGCCTCCCACATGTTATTCTTATGCATGATGTTACTGAAGTCTGTGCGCATCTTACCTTTTAACATTTCAGTTTGTTGTTTAAATTCGATGTATTCATTTGAATCTTGTGAATTTTGACATGGTTGCTTATTCTAGGAAACATGAAAC
The DNA here is from genome assembly GCA_026770625.1 of Nicotiana glauca. Taxonomy (NCBI): domain Eukaryota; kingdom Viridiplantae; phylum Streptophyta; class Magnoliopsida; order Solanales; family Solanaceae; genus Nicotiana; species Nicotiana glauca. The sequence continues at coordinate 142,933 of MU761821.1, read as the reverse complement.
TTATTACTTCCATCCTTGAATAACTATGTGGTAGAGAGTGGTTTATCTTTTCCTTTCAAGTAGATGGGAGAATACTTACAGTGCCCATGTAGGGTGTTGTGAAACAAGCGTAATCCCTTTATTCTTAATTGGAAATCTCGAGTTGAATTGTTATGCGAAGAGGGAGTGATGTGCCTCCTTCAGTGGACCTATCTGACGCAAATCTGAGTTAATCAACTAGTAAACTTCACCAGAAAAATAAAAGGTTAAACCAAAAAATAACTTGTAGTGGTACCTTCGACCAGCGTATCAGACTATCAGTCAAGGAAACAAACTCATATTGTGACATCGTTGGAACGTAATCGAGTTTCCTAGGACTTATTAACCATTAGACCAAGGATTAAGTTAGAAATGGTCTTGAAAAGGAATTGGCCTTGATAATTTCTAGTTTAAGGGCAATACTTTTGAAGTTTGACTTTGAAGGTTGCCCAGTATCATGCCCCAAAGATCAAAAGTTAAAGACCGACCCTTATAGTATCCTATTTCTGCAATTTTCTGTTTGGTGAGTAAGGAGGAAAATTGAAAATTAGCTAGACTTACTTGGCTTGAACGAAGGTTGGCTACCGTTGCAAAACGACTTTATTGGCTAACTAGGTGCATTTTTGTTTATGAAGCTGTACATTTGTGTCAATTTCGGGCTAAAGGCACCTAAAGGCCAGTGTTGGGCTAGGGAAGATAAGGTGGCTACTCTGTTATATCTAGAATTCTTGTTTAATGTGGAAAAAATGACATTATATAGTCGTTGTAAAAATAATAGACGAAAAAAATATATAAAATTTGAACATTTTTTGTATATATATACATTCTTTATGTTATATACAAAAATTATAAAAATTTTCTATGCTTTTTCGGCTACGAGATGTAAATAGTTTCTGGCACGACCAAATTCATTGTTTACTTTTCTTAACTGGTATACATGAATTATACATTGATTATATATATATATATATTATACATTTGTGGGCTATCTATTTTTAGTTTAAGTGGTTAGATGAGCGGCTATTTGGGTTAATTTTTGGAGAAAATATTTGAAAGCTAGCACAGAGACAGTCTCTCAAAAACAAAATTTTAAGTCACTCCTGACTGATTAGTTGGGGTGACTCCTTTTTGTCTCGGCTATTAGTGTTTAGTTAGCTTGAAAATTGTATACTAAACTAGTCACTTTTTAATACCAAAATAAAATCTGGACTGAACATGGAAAAACTCCAGTAACAACTACAGGAGTTCGAATATTCAAACTCCATGAATTGTTCCTGAAGTTTGATATGTGAAGTTATGGAGCTTGAACCTTTATTGATTCAAGCTCCGGGATTTGAGAAACCATAACAAACTCATGTTTCCCAGTATAGGTTCTGGCCAGACAAGAATTCTATTAGAACTGAAATATAACCAATTTATATAGATCATACCATCAAAATCATATACTTCAAGGCATAATAAAGTTCCGTTCTTTTCCACTTTTACTAAACAGTGAATGAAACTGTATGGGTCAGAATCCGACTTCACGGTAATTAACGGAGCTAATCTCGTCTTAAGCTAGTCCGTAATTAATAAGTGGTATGGCCACTTATTCATAGCAGGATTCGACCCTTGTCCGATTCAATCTATGAGGGCATGACCCATTCATTCCCCCATGGGGACGGAACCTCAGCGTGGCCACGGCCATTTATTGCCAGCTCACGAAGCTCACATCTATAAATACTAAGAGTGAAAGCCCTAGGGGGGAGGGGGGAGGCTTCTTGGCCACTATTCCCGAGAAAGAGAAAACACACAGCAATATCCATATTATGGGAAAAGGAACACCATTGTAAGGCTCTGAACCTCTCCATGGACAGGCAGACCAACTCCACACTATCAATAAAGGCTTTTAGTATTTCTCCTCTTAATTTTGAGCATCTATTTTCATGTTCTTCGCTGGGTCCCATAGATTATTACGATTTGCTATGATTTTTCCGTAATTTATTTGTATTGTTTTGCACTCATAAAGCACACGATAACTTTTGAGCAAACAATTTGGCGCCGTCTGTGGGAATTTCATAGCAAAATCGCGTAGTTCTTCCATGGACCAAAAGAAAAGAAACGCCGGAAAAAGGAAGAACAACCCAGCTCAAATAAGCCAAAACGGCATATCAGGCCGATGGAACTCGAAGATCTCGAATCGAGATCCAATTCCTCTGTCTCTCATCTATCGGATAATGCAAACAAGAAGAAGAAGCCTCCCCCCCCTTTTGGGGAGAATCTCCGTAAGAGATTTCCCACATCCCTGATAAGGGCTCCAGCCGGAAACCGGCACGGAGGAATCTCAAATCGAGAATCGCTTCAAGACAGCCTACATACCCCGATTGGGAAGATAACGATTAAGCTGCTCAAGATCTCGAATCAAAATCGAGCTTCAGCTCTCAAAAACCCACGAACCAAGACAGGCTATGCGCCTTCACCAAAAAGTTCAACTATGGTTGAACCGGGACTCAGGCTATGCGCCTTCACCAAAAAAGTTCAACTACGGTTGAACCAAGACAGGCTATGCGCCTTCACCAAAAAGTTCAACTACGGTTGAACCAAGACAGACTATGCGCCTTCACCAAAAAGTTCAACTACGGTTGAACCAAGACAGGCTATGCGCCTTCACCAAAAAAAAGTTCAACTACAGTTGAACCGGAACTCAGGCTATGCGCCTTCGCCAACAAGTTCAACTACGGTTGAACCAAGACAGGCTATGCGCCTTCACCAATCAGTTCAACTACGGTTGAACCAGGACTAAGGCTATACGCCTTCACCAAAAAAAAAGGTTCAACTACGGTTGAACCGGAACTCAGGCTATGCGCCTTCGCCAACAAGTTCAACTACGGTTGAACCAAGACAGGCTATGCGCCTTCACCAATCAGTTCAACTACGGTTGAACCGGGACTCAGACTATACGCCTTCACCAAAAAGTTCAACTACGATTGAACCGGGACTCAGGCTTGCGCCTTCGCCAAAAAGTTCAACTACGGTTGAACCAAGATAGGCTATGCGCCTTCACCAAAAAAAGTTCAACTACGGTTGAACTGGAACTCAGGCTATGCGCCTTCCCCAACAAGTTCAACTACGGTTGAACCAAGACAGGCTATGCGCCTTCACCAGTCAGTTCAACTACGGTTGAACCGCGACTTAGGCTATACACCTTCACCAAAAAGTTCAACTACGGTTGAACCAAGACAGGCTATGCGCCTTCACCAAAAAAAAAAATTCAACTACGGATGAATCGGGACTCAGGCTATGCACCTTCGCCAAAAAGTTCAACTACGGTTGAACCAAGACATGCTCTGCGCCTTCACCAAAAAGTTCAACTACGGTTGAACCAAGACAGGCTATGCGGCTTCACTAAAAAGTTCAACTACGGTTGAACCAGGACTCAGGCTATTCACCTTCGCCAATTAGTTCAACTACAGTTGAACCAAAACTCAGGCTATGTGCCTTCGCCATCAAATTTAACAAAGTTCAACAACAGTCGAACTGGAATTCCGGCTACGTGCCTTCGCCAATAAGTTCAACCATGATTGAACCAAGACTCAGGCTATGCGCCTTCACCATTAAATCCAATGAGCTCGACCTCGCTCGAACTACAAGGACGGACGCCTTCGTCCTCAAATTTAGCAAGTTAAACCACAGTTGAACCGAGACTCAGGCCAAACGCCTTCATCAGTAAAAGCAAAGCCCGACCTCCAATGAATCAAAGCACAGGATAGGCACCCTCGCCATTCAAGTAAGTACTCCCAACTCGAATTAAGATTCGGGCCACGTAAAGTTCGGCCCCGGTCAAACTATGAGGCCGCATTTTTTACCATCACGACCGGTAGTTCGACCGCGTCCGAACTGGGACTAAGGCTAAGCGCCGCTATTGCCAAATAACGGCTAAGACTCGCCCGCACCGAGTCGAAGAAGCAAGGCCACTAATAACTAGAAATTAACATGCCTACCAGAGTCAAACTCATCAAATCACCCCTTGAACACGCACAAAAGAAAAGTCTCAGGGGGAAAAAGGAAAGACACAAAACAAGCACAAGGCAGGCAATGGAAAAGAAAATTTATATATTTACAAAGTCAATGACGGGTTATCCCCGCTTACACCCGGCCAAGGCCGGTAAATAAAAAAAAAGAAGAGAAGAAAAACAAGAAACACCTAAACTGCCAAGCGGCGAGCGAAACAAAAAATATACAACAAATATTTCTACTCGGCGCCATCCGCGCCATCATCTTCATCATCGCCAACCTCTGGCGTCGCCGTGTCAAAGCCACAGTCGGTACGGGCCTCACGAGCCTTCTGACGTGCTTCCTCGACCGCAGCCTCGGTCACGATACCGGCCTCCCACAAATTCTTATATACATCGCGTTGGGCCTCGACAAAAACCCAAAGTTCGCGAGCTTGGTTGGAAGGGGCGGCCTGGTCCCGTAAGCGCTGATTCTCCCCATCCAAGGCCGCGATCCGATCCGCCATGGCTTGGGCATCCTGCTCAAAGACCCCAATGCGGTCCTCTAGCCCCGCCTCTCTAAAGGCCGTGGCAGCTCTCTCTAACCCCCACTCCTTCTCAAGAACACGAAGCGCCTCCTCCAATCCTGCAGCCTTTGTCGAAGCGGTCCCCGCCTGCTGCCTTAAAGCCGCGACTTCACCCTCCAATGCGGTCACCTTCCCGTTCCATGCCGCAGCGGCCTCCGCTACCTTGGCCTGATCTTGGCGCTCCCTCTCATCTGCGTCCCGCCTTCCCACCTCAAGCTCCTCATCTTTCTGACAAAGCTGCTCCTCGAGGGAGCGTGTTCTGCCAAGTGCCTGCTGCACCTGAAGCTCCCGCCTTGCCAGCTCCTCGACCAAGGCCCGGTTACGGGGGTCATTCCTCAAGCGCTCGCGCATCTCCCGGCACCGGTCTCGGCAGCGGCGGTACTTCTCCAACCCCTGCAAAAAGATCCCCGAGAGGGTGCGGGCTCGGTGGGTGCTCTCCACCTCCAGCAGATAAGACTGCAAAGCAAAAACAATGATTATGGTAAAGAATAATCTAAGGCAAGGAAAAAATGAACTAAGGTCATTGCAACGTACCCTCAGGCCCATCACGGCCACTTCATTCATCAGTTCGATATCTGTGACGTCCCTCAACGACGCGTTCTCGGTCTCCGAGCATAGCACCTCAAATAGCAGCACCAAGCTATTCCCTTGGAGCAATAAGTTTGACTCCGCGAGAACCTCAACGAAGCGAGATCACCCCTCGCACGCACCGTTGAGTTGGTGAGACCTTCTTGAATCATACGGACGTCATCAAGATCCAAGTCGAACTCGGACTCGTATCCGTCTCCTCCAGCGTCACTCCCTCCTCCTGCCGCCCGCGAGGTCGAGGCACCCGCTATAGCCGCCGAAGGAGCGCTTGGTTCACCAACAATAACAATCGCTGAGGAACTACCTTCCATCTCAGCGATTGGAACCACCAATCGAGTCGCCGAAGCGACGGTATCATCATGGCCTAAGCCAACTGGGGAAACCCCTACTGTTTGTCCGCCATCAAGGCCAGACACCGCAGCCGCACTCCTCTCCGTATCTGTTGGGAGGGAGTCCAAGTTAATCACCACAGGAGGAGCCGGCACGAACGCAACCCTCCGCCTTACCAACAGCCTCTCCTCCTCCTCCTCCAACTTAGTTAAGGGCGAATCCGCCTTAGGGCGCACATCTCCCGACGTCCCCTCAACCCGAAATGTAGCCCGTACTAGAGAATGAGCTGCTGAAGATTCAACCGACGCCGCCCTCGATACTGGGCACGGCACCAGTGCTGCCATAAGCCGAGCGGTCGCGCCAGGCCTACGAAAGGCCAGCTGAGGAGCCCTGACGCGGCGTGCCCTTCCTGATCACAAAAAAACAAAGTTAGTAAATAGAGACGAAACAGAACGAAAAAGTAGAGGTCAAATTCTCACCGGCTGCGGGCCTACGACCATGCCTCGCACAAAAAGACGCCCAAGTGTGTATCCCCGCTGTATGGGGGAGTACGGCCTCGACCCAGTCACGTATCCAAGGCAATGGGGCTGGCGGCAACCTGTCGGCTACAAAAAATGACACGAGTTAACGCTCATGATCACGAATCATAAAGAGGGGAAGAAAAGGGAATTCGACCACTAAAGAACTTACATGCATGGTTCCAAGCCTCTGGGAACCCAGTAGCATCCTCCACCAGATGCCTGGTCCTGATATAAAAGAAGTGCTTGAAGGGGCGAGGGTCGACCTCGTCATCCAATCTCATGACCAGGCCCCTCGACCCACGAGGGCACGCCTGAATCATGGTGCCACAGACTCTCTGGGGAGCGTAGAGACTAAGCACATGCTGCAGCGTGACCTCCCTACGGGCCAATTCCGCGTACTTGATGAACATTGCCAACAATTTGTAGAGGGAGGGAGTGAGCTGACCCGGGCACACCCTGTAATAACGGCAAAAATCCACCACCAGCATTGGGAGCGGGATCTTGAACCCCAACCTGAAGGGATAGGCGTAAAAAATGCAGTATCCCCTGCGGTTGGTGTGGACCCTCTCCTCGCTTGTAGCGAGAACGATGTCTGCATGGGTAGGAATGAACCCCTGTTCCCGTAATTGGGCCACCCCGATTTCCCCCATTAATGGGGCTTCATCCGCCGGGTCCTCTCCACCATCGACGGTGAAATCAATCGCCGGACCTCCGGGCCGAGGAATTACCTCGTCAACCGACGGAACTTCTCCGGTCTCTATCTGTTATGCACCTCCCATTGTCGGAGGTGGCCCTTCAACTACTGAAAAATTGACCGGAAAATCTATCGGAAGAGCATCGTGGGAAGAACTGCCTGCCATTGTTGATCTACTAAAGAGAAAGGGATAGAATTAGGTGGGCAAGACAAAGGTTATCACAATCAAATGAAAGAAAGGAGAAGACGAATTAGCAGAATGAAAAAGTTTCCTCAGAATCTCTCTCAAATGAACAATGAAGATATGAGAAATGAATGCCTCAACCCACCTTTATAGGCAACATAAATGGCTTTCGCGAAACCCAATAGCCATCATTAACTGCACGACCAACCGTAAAACGGTTCGGTTTTGCTGAAGTATGTGTCATTATGACAAGCTCCACGAAGCGGCTTCTCAGCCATCCGCCAACGTCTCGCCGTCGAAATAATCACAACGGCCTGCGAACGCTGAAAGAATGTGCCGTACGCCTTCAAAATTCTGGACGTGACCAAATACGTACCCGGCGTATACTTATTCCCTACGGCCATCGCCATTGTATGAAAGGCTACGACCATTTCTAATGTATGAAAGGCTCTCTAATATATGAAAGGCTACGACCATCTCCAATGTATGAAAGGCTACGACCATCTCCAACGTGTGAACGACAAAGGCCACCGTCGTCAATAAGTCGACCCAGCTCGACCACGACAAACAAACTCGATGACAGTCGAAGTCACGTACATGGCTACGACCATCTCCAACGTGTAAACGGCTAAGGCCACCATCGTCAATAAGTTGACCCCCTTATTCGAGTTTTTTTCAAATCACAATCGATGAAGTCCGCTCATCGAGCTCGGCCAAAACATGACCTCAATAAGCGGAGGGACTAACTGTATGGGTCAGAATCCAATCTCACAGTAATTAACGGAGCTAATCTCGTCTTAAGCTAATCCGTAATTAATAAGTGGTATGACCACTTATTCATAGCAGGATTCGACCCTTGTACGATTCAATCTACAAGGGCACGACCCATTCATTCCCCCATGGGGACGGAACCTCAGCATGGCCACGGCCATTTATTGCCAGCTCATGAAGCTCACATCTATAAATACTAAGAGTGGAAGCCCTAGAAGGGGGAAGGGGGGAGGAGGGGGCTTCTTGGCCACTATTCCCGAGAAAGAGAAAACACACAGCAATACCCATATTATGGGAAAAGAAACACCATTGTAAGGCTCTGAACCTCTTCATGGAGAGGCAGACCAACTCCATACTATTAATAAAGGTTTTTAGTGTTTCTCCTCTTAATTTTGAGCATCTATTTTCATGTTTTTCGCTTGGTCCCATGGATTATTATGTTTGCTATGATTTTTCCATAATTTATTTGTATTGTTTTGCACTCATAAAGCACACGATAACTTTTGAGCAAACAGAAACCTTTGACAATGAGTTAATTTCACAAATGGTCATATAACTATGACGTTTTTTCATTAAATCTATATAACTTTGTTTTCTCACACAAAAATCATATACTTATGACTTTTTTCCACTAATATCGTATAACTTTGTTTTTTACAAAAAAATTATATAACTATGACTTTTTTCACTAAAGCCATATAACTTTTTTTTTCACACAAAAATTATATAACTATAAAAAAAATTACCAAAATACATTTTGACACAAAAATTATATAACTTTTTTTTTCACACAAAAGCCTTTGATGCCACAAACCATCAGAATGACTTTGAATTGAAGAGGACATACATTTTGAAGAGAGTGCAGCAACATGTGTGAATGGATTAAGGATGTATAGGCCACCCCTGAGTCTACCAATCTCCTTCACTATGCCACTAAAGAGGTTCTAAACCATACAGAAATCAGGATAGAAGTTAACTGAGCATTGTAATTCTCTGGTGTACTTAGAAATAGAGAGGAGGTTATACTTAAAGTCAGGTACATATAACACGTTCAGTATAGTTTCTGTAGAAATTATAGAGCAGGATCCAATATGAATGATCTTAGTATTATTTCCATTTGGTAATTGGTTGTTTGGCACAATCTTAGGATTTAATAACAGGTTCAAGGATGAAGCCATATTATTTGAAGCTCCGGAGTCAATAATCTAATAATTCTGAGTAGTATTAGATATAGCCTTGTTTGCCATTTCAGCTGGTTCATTTTTCTTGCTCACCAATTTCAGAATGTGTTGGTACTACTCTGAAGTAAACACTGGCACAGATGGTGATGCTATATTGTTCAAGTTTTCAAATTGCATTTCCCTTTTATCAGTCATGCTCACATTATGAGCTGCAGGCATTTGATTTTGTTTCTCAAATCCACCTCTTTTTCTGTTGTCAAACCTAGAATTAGATAGATATCCAATTAGCTTATAATAGTTTTCCTTATTATGGCCCTTCATGTGGCAATAGTCACAGTAAAGATTAGTATTACGAGTAGGCCTTATGTTGGTTGCATTAGCTGCAGCTAAGGCATTGCTGGCACTTTCCATAGGTCCACTTTCCAGAATACCACTCTGTGGCATTGAAGTCCCACTCATTCTCTAACTCTTTTCCTATATGATCATGGATTATGCTTGATCAAGTGTGAGAGTGGGATTCATCATTAAAATTTTGCTTCTTTGAGGTGCATAAGTGTCGTTTAATCCCATAAAAAATTTCATCAGCTTCTGTTGGCATAGAAAATCAATAAACAGTCTAGATCTCACACAATCACAACCAGGATATGGTATAATTGACTCAAATTCAGCCCATATATCGTTCAATTTCAAGTAATATATCAACACACTGGAGATTCCCTGTGTTAGACTACTTATTTTTGTGTTCATATGATATATTTTTGTTGCATTTACCTTATCAAAACGTTCATTGAAAGCTTCTCATACCTTTTGTGCATTAGATGAATACACGATTCCTTTCCCCAGCTCTTCTGCTACAGAGCTCATTATCCATGATTGGATAATGGTATTGTATCTTTCCCACTGATGCAATCCAAAGCTATCAGCCATATAAGTCTCTCTAGCACACGATCCATCTATAAACGCGATTTTGTTTTTCATAAGCATCGATATCTTCATCGATCTACTCCACTCCGAGTAGTCTTCCGTTCCAATAAGTAATTGTGGTACTATTGCCACACCTGGCGTATCGGACGGATGCACATAGAGTGGATCCTTACAACCGAGTTACTGAGAGCCTGCATGTGAAGTTCCTGTTGTGTTATGAGGTGTATCAATCACCATTTTTAGGTTTTGGTGAGAAAGAAGAGATTCGAATGAGAAATTGGGAAAATTGAATCGAAGAAGAGAAAAAGTCAGATCTAAGCTTCCTACGAGATTACTAACATAGATCGTTGTGAGCCTAGCTATGATACCATGTTAAATTGTGGATTGCGACAATCATTGTTGTCGTGGAAGCTCGTCTAAGAAGAAGGAGAAAATGACACCTAAGAGAGAAAGAGGGAAGCAATTGAACAGAGAGATATTTTGCAATTTGTGTTTTCTATATCTATGTAAAATGTACAATCCACATACAAATATATATTCTCAGTCTAAACAGTTTTTCTAACTGACTAACCTCCTACCGTGCTAACCACCTAACTAATCCACTAACTGACATTTCTTCTAGAAGAGTACTCTCATAATTACATGATGTATAACTATATACATCAACATATAGCATGCCCTATATCACTCTGGGCTGATGGGCCAACCTGCTATTAGCCGTCCCAGAGTGATGTAGCCCGTGGGTGTTTCCCCATATTTTAAATCCTTATTTCTCCACATAAAGGGAACACAATGCCCCCCCCCCCCCCAAAAAAAAAAAAGAAAAAAATTGCGAAAACTTATATCCAAGCACTAGGCTGGGCGATTAGCTTAAAGTAATATAGCGCAGGCTACAATGATTATATTGTGTTTTTTTCCTGTATTATTTTTGTTCTTTAAGTTCAATTTTGCGTATATTGGTTTTGGACATAGCTAAATATATAGTTTTTAAAATGCTGACTAAACTCTAATAGCAGAGGTTAAAAATATTTATTTTTCAATTAGTGACTCGTCTAATAACATTCATTGAGTTAGTAGATTTTGGAATAGCCCTTTCATCCGGCCAAGGAAATGGCCCTTTAAAATTTTTAATATTGGAGAAAATGGTCCTTCATCCGTACGAGTTTTGCTTCTTTAATAAAGATGAAAGGCTAAAAGTGAAAGTGTCTCTAACATATACCAAAAGGGTACTATTTAAAACCATCTATCAATATCTAGTTGAAATACGATCCAAGTCCTGTCTTTAAGATTTCATTTATCTAAAAGTAACTTTTAAACTCTACTAAACGCTTTTGTTATTTCAAAATGCTTCAACAGTTTATACATATATTTTAAAAATTTAATCTTATTTGCACAGTATATAATTTTAGAAAGAGGGGAATTCAACAGAATCTAGAAGTTCATTACATATTTACATGTACCTCCGCTACTGTCTCGAAGGTATACATGTGTGAAACGGCCTTGATTGCCTCAGGCTAGCATTTCCAATTCCCATACTCAACTACGCCAAATATTCCCTTATCACTTACTAGATGATTTGACACTTCTTGCGTACGCTGTTTTGCGTACCATACCATGCATGAATATAGAATACTTTGTGTATCGGACTACCTTCTTATATTTAGACGATGACACTAATTAATAGGGAATATATATGGTAGACATTCTTTTGCATTCTATAGAGCCCCACATCTATAATCTGAGACTGTGAGTGAACATTAATATTGACATATATACATTAAATTTGGTAATTAATTCCTGGAAACTCTACACACTTAAATGAGCTAAAACCTCAATATATATATATAAATAAACAGATGAACTAAATAGTTTTTTCAAGGCTGGAAAACCTTATTTGCACATTTACATCTCCATGCAAGAAGATAATAAGTGCCATCTTCTTTAGAGGCAGAAATGGTAACTTTCTTGACTTGATGACCAGGAGCTATTAATGTAGCAACACAAGGCCTGCAATTCGAGCATTTTCCTTCACACCTTGGTGGCCTTGATCCTACCTTCATTCCTCTTGTCTCCTTTCCCCAGTTTGAAACATTTCCACCATCTGTAATCACTACAAGATTATTACTAAGTTACCTATGCAGCTAAAAACAGTAACTACAATAAGAATCATATGGCTAGAGGCGGAATCAGAATTTAGAATTTATGAGTTTTGAACTTGTCATCAAGTTACTGGGTATGCTCTAGTTCTGCTCCTAAATCCTAATCATATTCCCTCTGTTCCAGTTTATGTGAACCTATTTATTTTTTGGTTCGTTCCAAAAAGAATGACCCCTTTCTAAATTTGGAAACAATTTAGCTTAAACTTACAATTCTCCCCTTAATGAAGCTTTTATAACCACACAAATACTCTGGGCCCTTTTTTAACTTGTTTAGGGTCACGAATTCCAAAAGTCTTTATTTTTCTTAAACTTCGTGCTCAGTCAAATAAGTTTAGGAAATGGATGAAGTATTTAGTTTTGAAGTTCATTAAGAGTTTGACTTTTATACACGATAGTGAAATTTGTTTTTACATAATCAGGTCATCTAAATAAGTGTTACAACTCGGAATTAGTAACCTAAATATAATACAAGTACCATGCTATAACATGTTTGTCCATTCTTTCAAATTTAATCAGTTGAAAACCACCAAAAAATTCTTCTTCCTCCCCTTTTACGTTCATTGTGAAACTTTTTTCATCTTGTTTGCTTTTCTACTTAATTATATTCTCACTTTGAGCATTTAAGACAGTAAACTTAACAGCTTCTTGACTTTTTCTTCTCCTTTACCTTTACTTCAAAGAGATCATAAACCAAATAAGAAGAAGAAGAACAAGATCAAGAAATGTGATCTTCTAGGTTATTGCTTTTCCTTTTACCCTTTACTTCATAGATAAATATTAGTAGAAGAAAACATGTTACTTCTTTATTGATAAAACTTTTTCTAAGATGTGTGTGTTTATATGAGGTGTGTAAAAAGATTTAGTAAATAGAAGTGATATTTTACTATAGGGTAAAACTGACCTGTAACACGAGGATAACATAAAAGAGCAAAGATGAATACAACTTTCAGCTCATGATAATGCTTATTGAATGAGGCCATATTGATGATCATTAATCAGCAGCAAAAGTCTTCAACTTCTACAATAACTTCCTACAGGGAGCATATATAAAATTGTCCTACTATCTTTATTATTGTTTTTCTGTTTTCTGCAGTCTATTGAATGTAGTAGTCTTCTTTAAATAAAGAGGAAGAAGAAAAAGAAAAGCAAATGATGACTCTTTAATTAGCTGCCTCAGATAAGAATATTGATAAATTTGAACATGTGGGGAAGTAGGTATAGAAAGGAACATGGTATGGTGTCTGCTGGTGACTTTACTCAGCTGAATCAATAGTGACACATCTCTGTATGACATGATACTGGTTGGTTGTTCAGAAATTAATGTCCTCCTCTTTATCTGTGCTTACAAGGATTTACAAAAAGGTGAAAAACAAAAAAAGAAGAAGTGTAGATTGAGATCATTGGTATATTGTTTTAAATGAATTACAAAATGTTTGATTCTGATGACTGACTAGTAGTACAGTCAACTCAACCTTATCTCAGGCATGTCAAAGTTAAAGAAACAAAGCCTTTAATTTGTTGTATATATCCTTCTTTTTCCTGATGCAATAATGCCTTCAAATTTGTTTTATCCTTCAAAGATCCATGTTGTTAACATAAACTATTTCAGCAACAATTAGTGGCGTGGAGCCAGAATTTTCATTAATGAGAGTCAAAATATAAATAAATAAACTCACCAAATATCAAGAGGTATCATTATATATATATATATATATATATATATATATATATATATATGTCACGATCTAAATTCCATTATAGGTAGTGATGACGCTCAACATCATTGTTAGGCAAGCCAATCCTAATTAATTAGTGAGTTCTCATTTATTTTACCAAACAATCCCAACATTTACTTAATCTTAAATTTAAAAACAGTCGATAATTAACAAATTCATAATAATAGAAATACAAACCAAAAGTAATAGTCTACAAATGTGTGTGCCAGGAACTAGTGTCACAAGTAATAGGGCAATTAGTGGAATGTACAAAAATACAACTATCCTACTGCCTGAAATAGAATAGACAGTAATAACAAAAGGAGAGACTCTGACATGCTGCTGAACGGATCAGAAGGGGCAGCTCACCGTGAGATCTCGATCAAGTATCAGGAACGCGCGCCAGATGGGTAGCTAGATGCACCTGACTCAGATTCTGTACAATTAAGTACAAAAGTGTAGTATGAGTACATAAACAACACGTAACCAACAAGTATCTAGTCTAACCTTGAAGAAGTAGTGACGAGGGGTCGACTTGACACTTACTAGGATCAATAATAGTACAGTTTAAGTTTTATGCTAAGTATGAATAGCATGGATATAATGACAGTCCAAGTACGAGGAGAAATAAGATATTCTTTCTTAACAATATATCAATTTCAGTCATATCATGTAATAATTACGTTTCAAGCATTTAAGCAGTGTAATTCACGGGAAGTTCCACATAAATAACATGCGCATATTGTGCCGAGGTCGTACGGTTTGGTCCAATATAATAATAAACTGTGCAATGTCAAAGGATAGAATGATGCGAACCATAGATGCATCTATTTACTACCGAGGTGATCGAACCGATCCAAAAATAGCAATTTATTATCAAGTAAGCACGCATTGCCCATTTATAGCCAAACAATTCATACAAGTTCTCAAATAAGTGAGTATAGCCGTCTATATTTATTTATCAATTTCTAGCAAGACCTAAGTGATCTTAGTAACAAGCAAGGACGGAAGCATTTGCAAGTATAACATGATACGGGTCCTAAATTACCTGGACAATTAGCATAATAGTAGCTACGTACGGACTCTCGTCACCACGTATGTATGTAGCCCCTATAGCTTGTCACATACAACAACAACAACAACAACCCAGTATAATCCCACTTAGTGGGGTCTGGGGAAGGTAGTGTGTACGCAGACCTTACCCCTACCCTGGAGTAGAGAGGCTGTTTTCAAATAGACCCCGGCATCCTTCCTACCAAGAACTTCCCACCTTACTCTTGGGGAGACTCGAACTCACAACCTCTTAGTTGGAAGTGGAGGTTGCTTACCATCAGAGCAACCCCTCTTGTCTAATAGCTAGTCATATACATTTATATAATTCACCTATGGGGTTAATTCCCTCTTACAAGGTTAGAAAGGAGACTTGCCACATCCCAAAGCTTACTTCAAACTTCAAGAATGTGCTCAAACCCTCAAATCAGAGCCGAACAATCCAAAACTCCCAAAGCTAGGTTGAAATCTCCCCTTTTGAAGCTCACAAATCACCCAAGAATGGAGTAAAATTTTGTCAAAAATGACAAACTCCCGTTATTTAATGAAGGCCACTGCCTTAAGTAGTTTTCACATCTGCCGTCTTAGATCGCACCTGCGCCAACCGCATCTGTGCCAACCGCATCTGCTAAAAATGGGATGCTTCTGCTATCCTGGGCTGGGCCTGCTGGAGTTACTTCTATCGAAGGCCAACCACTTCTGCGGTTAAGGGGCCGCTTCTGTGATTTTTGGGCTGGCCACCCTTGGCTGCATTTGCGAAAGCTTGGCCACTTCTGCTCTTGCATTTGCGGCTGGCCAACCGCAGGTGCAGTTATGACAGAAGCCTGGAGCTTCAACTCCTTATCACATTTTCAACTAAGCTTGAGCCTCGATCGATGGATGTTCGCCCCCCTCCCCCCCTCCCGAACATACCGACAAGTTTGTAATGATAAAACGGACGAGCTCGAACCCTCAAAACACCAGAAACAATATTAAAACTAGGAATCACACCCTAAAACCAATTGATTCAAACTTATGAATTTCAAGTTCTTTAATTTACTTCCAATGTGACGAAACACTCTTATACTACTCGGATTGACACCAAATTTTACGTGCAAGTCTTAAATGACATTATGGAACTATTCCCGGTCTCGAAATTCTATTGGGACCTTGATATCAACAAAAAACGCTCCAAATCAAATTAAAAGAACTTCAAAATCCTTAAGGAACCAACTTTCACTATTAGACGCCAAAACGCTCCCGGGTCATTCAAAACCCGATCCGGATATATGCCCAAGTCTGAAATAATCATATGAACCTGTTAGAACCTTCAAATCTAGATTCTGAGCTCGTCTACTCAAAACATTGACCGAAGTCAAACTTGGCCTTTTAAGCCAACCTTAAGGAACCAAGTGTTCCTATTTCAATCCAAACTCTTCCAAATCCCGAACCAACCATCCACATAAGTCATAAATCAGTAAAAGAAAGTACAAAAAGTCTTATTTAGGGGAATAAGGTTCTAAAAAGCAAAATGACTAGTCGAGTCGTTACATTCTCCACTTCTTAAACAAACGTTCGTCCTCGAACGAGTTTAGATTTATACATGAAGTGCTAAATAAGCGTGGATATCTGCTCCGCATGTCTTCCTTGGACTCCCAGGTCGCCTCCTCCACTAGTTGGCCCCTCCACTGAAACTTTACCACGAAAATACTCTTGGATCTCAACTGGCGATCCCGTCTGTCAACAATAGCAATTAGCTCCACCTCATACCCTAAGCTCTCATCTAGCTGAATAGTACTGAAGTCTAACACACGCGACAAGTCGGCGTGATACCTATGAAGCATAGACACGTGAAAAATCGGATGAACTCCAGATAAGCTGGGGGTAAAGCAAGCTCATAAGCAACCTTCCCAAATCACCTCAAAACCTCAAATAGGTTTATAATCATGGAACTTAACTTGCCCTTCTTTTCGAATCTCATAATACCCTTCATCGGCGAGACTTTCAAGAGAACCTTCTCACCGACCATGAATTATACATCCCATGACATCTGATCCGCATAACTCTTCTTTTTGGACTAAGCTGTACGAAGTCTTTCTAGAATCAACTTTACCTTTTCCAAGGCATCCTTCACCAAATCTGTACCATATAACTTAGCCTCACCAGGCTCAAACCACCCTATAGGAGATCGACATCGCCGACCATATAAAATATCAAATTGATCCATCTCAATGCTGTACTGATAAATGTTATTGTAAGCAAACTCGACCAAAGGCAAGAACTGATCCCACTACCCTCCAATGTCAATCATAGATGCTCTAAGCAAGTCCTCTAAAATCTGAACTGTCCACTTAGATTGCCCATCGTTCTGTGGGTGAAATGCTGTGCTGAGCTCTACATGGTTCCCTAACTCACTATGTACGGCTCTCCAGAAATGGAAAGTGAACTGAGGGCCTCTATCTAATATGATGGAAACAGGCACACCGTGCAACTGAACTATCACCCGAATGTAGATCTGAGCCAACCTCTTTGAAGTATAAGTAGTCACCACTGGAATGAAGTGTTCCAACTTGGTCAACTATCGACAATGACCCAAACTACATAAAACTTCCGCAAGGTCCGCGATAACCCAACTACGAAGTCCATAGTAATACACTCTCATTTCCACTCAGGTATAGAAATCTGCTGAAGTAGGCCACATGGCCTCTGATACTCATAATTAACCTGTTGGCAATTCAAGCACCTAGCCACATATTCAACCATATCTTTCTTCATCTGCTGCCACCAATAATGCTGCCTTAGGTCACGATACATTTTTATACCACTTAGATGAATAGAATACCGTGAACTGTGTGCCTCCTCTAGAATCCTTTCCCTCAAGCCATCGATATTAGGGGCACGTAGGCTACCCTTGAGTCACAGAACACCATCCTCGCCAATAGAAACCTCCTTGGCACTACCCTGTAGAATCGTCTCTCTAAGAACTGCCAAACGCAGATCCCAAACTACCGAGCCTTGATTTGTCCTAATAATGAAGATGAGCAACAACACACGGAAGGACTTGACTGGGCTCTGAAATGTCCAACCTCAAAAGTCTTTTAGCCAAGGACTGAATGTCCAAGGCTAGTGGCCTCTCCTCCACTGAAATGAATGCCAAGCTACCCATACTCTTTGCCTTCCTGCTTAAGGAATCCGCGACCACATTTGCCTTACCCGAATGATAAAGAATGGTGATATCATAATCCTTCAGTAACTCAAGCTATCTGCGCTACCTCAAATTGAGATCCCTCTGCTTGAACAAATGCTGTAAGCTGCGATGATCAGTATAAACCTCACATGACACCCCATATAGATAATGCCTCCATATCTTAAGAGCATGAACAATCACTGCTAACTCTAGGTCGTGCACATGATAATTCTTCTCATGAATATTCAACTAATTTGAATCATATGCAATAACTCGCCCCTTCTACATCAATACATAACCCAAGCTAACGCGTGAAGTATCATAATATACCGTATACATCCCTAAACTGGAAGGCAACACTAGAGCTGGTGCAATAGTCAAGGCTGTCTTGAGATTCTGAAAGCTCGCCTAACAATCATCAAACCAATGGAAAGGAGCACCCTTCTAGTTCAATCTTGTCAAAGGTGATGCAATGGAAGAAAAGCCCTGCACGAATCGGCGGTAATAACCTGCTAACCATAGGAAACTCCTGATCTCAGTCATTGAAGTAGGATGTGGCCAACTTTGAACTTTCTCAATCTTCTTAGGATCCACTTTAATACCCTCTCCGGATACAACATGCCCCAAAAATGCTACTGACTCAAGTCAAAACTCACACTTGGAGAACTTAGCGTATAGATTCTGATCTCGCAATGTCTAGAGTGAAACTCTCAAATGTTGCTCGTACTCCCCTAAGCTACGTGAGTAGATCAAGATGTAATCAATGAAGAAAATAACAAAGGAATCAATATAAGGCCTGAAAACCTTATTCATCAAGTCCGTAAATGCCATTGGGCATTAGTTAGGCCGAAGGACATTACCAGAAACTCATAATGGCCATGTCTGGTACGGAAAGCAGTCTTCGGGACATCTGAGTGCCGAATCTCCAGCTGATGATACCCTGATCTCAATTTGATCTTCGAGAACACCCTAGCACCTTGCAACTGGTCGAACAATCATCAACGCGCGACAACTAGTACTTGTTCTTGATGGTAGCCTTGTTCAACTGGCGGTAATTATTGCACATCCACATAGTCCATCCTTCTTCTTCATAAACAACACCGGTGCACCCCAAGGTGACACACTCAGTCTCATAAATCCCTTTGCTAACAACTCTTCAAGCTGCTCCTTTAACTCCTTCAACTTTTTCGAAGCCATGCGGTATGGTGGGATAGATATAGGTTGGGTACCTAGAGCCAAATCAATACAAAAATCAATATCACGATCTGGTGGTATGCCAGGAAGGTTAGAAAGGAACACATTTACAAACTCCCAAACTACTGTAATTGAATCAATCAATCGGAGACTCTACGGTGGTGTCCCGAACATAAGCTAGATAAGCCAGACAACCCTTCTCGACCATATGCCGAGCCTTCAGAAAGGAAATAACCTAACTAGATGTACTAAATGAGGAACCCTTCCACTCCAACCTCGACAACTCTGGCATCACTAAAGTAACAGTCTTGGCATAATAATCTAGGACGACGTGATATGGGGATAAGTAGTCCATGCCCAGGATGACCACAAAGTCAGTTATATCAAGTAGATGGAGATCTGCTCTAGTCTCAAAACCACAGAACGTGACCATACATGACCTATAGATCTAATCTACAACCACAAAATTGCCCACATGAGTATACACATAAATCGGAATACACTAGGACTCACGGGGAGTATCCAAGAAATGAGCAAACAAAGATGACACATATGAATAGGTAGACCCTAGATCAAATAGTACTGAAGAATACCTACCGCAGACGGAAATAATACCCGTGATAATGACATCTATGGACAATGTATTTGGTTTGGCTGGAAAAGCATAGAATCTGGCTAGAGCGCCGGTCGGCTAGCCTCTACCTAACTGAATAGTAGCTGGCTGACCTCTCCCTACCTGGCCTCTACCTCTAGGATGGCCCCTACCGATCTACCCTCCGCCTCTGGCCAGCTGGACAGTTGGTGTTGTAATCTTGGGCTGCTGACCCTACTGTACTGTCTTACCCCGAAATCTGGGGGAGTATCTCCTCATACCACCGAGATCTCCGCACTCGAAATAACCCATCGGTGTAGTGACCTGCTACCTAATGTATGACCCTGATGGTCTGTAGATCCACTAGAAGAAGCCTGAATAGTCGGTAGGTAGTATGAACTCTCCTATATAGCACCGAGTAGGAGTTGGAAGAACCCTAGGGTACTGCTCAGGCCACTGGAAGAACCCTGGATGGCTGGGCGCCATCCATGGGTAGTGTTCCCGGAGTATGATATACTGTGGCTGCATGCCCAGGGGACTGAGCAGTAAGGGTCTGCACTCCCTCTGCCACCCGAGATGTGGCTGGGTCTGCTGGAAATAAACCAGCCCGAGTCATAGAATCTATGAACCGTAACATACGGCCATGAACTCCTTAATACCCGGTGCTGTCATGAAGTCCCCCGGGGTAGGTTCTACCGCAAGTACCTCTCCCTGCTCCTCGATAATAGGATCCCGTGCAGTATCTGCCGAGGGTGCAACTGGGGAAGCTCTAGGATGCGCTCGTCCCCTACCTCAGGCTGGTGACCTCCCCCGACCCCTGCCTCGGCCTCTAGCAATGGGGGAGCAGCTCCTCCCAGGTGTGGAACATTTGTCGTGCGCATCCTCACCATCTGTGAGAGAATAGAAGAAGGAAATTTAGTATACCATCAACTGCACGATCGAAGATAAATAAAGAGTAGTTTCCTAACACCCTATTGCCTCTCGAAGATAAGTACAGACATCTCTGTACCAATCCGCACGACTCTACTAGGTTTTCTCATGACTTGTTAGACCTACGTGAACCTAGTGCTCTGATATCGCGTTGTCACGACCCAAATTATATTATCAGTCGTGATGGTGCCCAACACTATTGTTAGGCAAGCCAACCCTAATCAACTAGTGAGTTCTCATTTATTTTACCAAACAATCTCAACATTTAATCTTAAATTTAAGAACAGTCGATAATCAACAAATTCATAATAATAGAAATACAAACCAAAAGTAATAGTCTACAAATATATGTGCCAGGGACTAGTGTCACAAGTACTAGGGCAGCTAGTAGAATGTACAAAAATATAACTATCCTACTGCATGAAATAGAATAGACAATAATAACAAATGGAGAGACTCCGGCATGATGCTGAACAACTCAGAAGGGGCAACTCACCGTGAGATCTCGATCAAGTATCAGGAACGTGCACCGGACGAGTAGCTTGATGTACCTGCCTCAGATCCTATACAGTTAAGTACCGAAGAATAGTATGAGTACATAAATAGCATGTTTCCAACAAGTATCCAGTCTAACCTCGAAGAAGTAGTAACGAGGGGTCGACTTGACACCTACTAGGGTCAATAATAATATAGTTTAAGTGTGACGCTAAGCATGAATAGCATGAATATAATGACAGTCCAAGGATGAGGAGAAATACGATATTCTTTCTTAACACTTCTGCAGAAAGCCAACCACTTCTGCGATTACGCTACTGCGGTTAGGGAGTGCTTTTGCAGTTTGTAGGCTGGCCACCCTTGGCCACATCTGCGATGGCTTAGCCGCTTCTGCAGTCTCGCACCTGCGGCTGGCCAACCGCATGTGCGGTTATGACAGAAGCCTGGAGCTTCAGCTCCTTCTAACATCTTCAACTAAGCTTGAGCCTCGACAGATTGACGCAAGGCCCCGCCGAAACATACGAACAAGTTTGGAATGATAAAATGGACTCGCTCGAACCCTCAGAACAACGGAAACAACATTGAAACTAGGAATCACACCCTAAAACCAATTGATTCAAACTTATGAACTTTAAGCTCTTCAATTTACTTTCAATGTGACAAAACACTCTTATACTACTCGAATTGATGCCAAATTTTGCTTGCAAGTCTTAAATGGCATTATTGAACTATTCATGATCTCGAAATTCCGTTCGGACCTCGATATCACAAAAATTCGCTCCAAACCAAATTTAAAGAACTATCCTTAAGGAATCAACTTTCACTATTAGGCGCCAAAACGCTTCCGGGTCATCCAAAGCCCGATCCGGACGTACGCCCAATTTCGAAATCATCATACGAACCGGTAGGATCCTTTAAATTATGATTCCGAGGTCGTTTACTCAACACGTATACCAAACTTGGTCTTTTAAACCAACCTTAAGGAACCAAATGTTCCGATTTCAACCCAAACTCTTCCAAATCTCGAACCAACCATCCCCGCAAGTTATAAATAAAAAAAGCAAGTACATAAAGTCTTATTTAGGGAAACGGTGTTCTAGAAAGCAAACGACCAATTGTGTCGTTACATAAACAATGTAATTTTCCGACGACGGGGTATCGGTTAACACCCCTTGGGTTGCATATGGCTCCGCCACTACCAATGATCATAGTCATTTCTTCCCATATCAGCCGAGTAACTAGAGGCGGATGTAGCTAATAAACACTTGAACCAACTAAACCCAATAACTTTAATATGAAGCTTTAGATATATATGTGAAAAATCACCAAAATTTAATAAATATTATATTTTCCATAATTCTAAATATGCAATAAGTTTGGTGGTAAAAACTTTAAAAGTGAACTTCCCATCAAGTTACCATCCTAGATCCGTTTTTGGTAATATATCCGAAATTGGTAATGACACATCTATGTAACCTAGTGCATAAAATGTTTCGTACTCATGCAGGATTCATGGGAAGGGCGACACTTCAAGGAGTGTGATATGGACAATGTACCCTAATACACGTATTAGTGGATGCTTCTATAGTTCGAATCCGTAACTTATAGGTCACAAAAATACAACTTTATCGTTACTCCCGATGCTTTTCTTCAAAAAGAACAGATTCACTATGCAGCTTTTTTTAAACCAAGATTTCCTCACTAACTCAAGAATTGCCGGACGGGAAAAAAGGTTAGTTTTTTGGAGAGAAGAATAGTTTAGAGAAAATTTGAGCGAACTCTTTAATTTGCGGTATTTTTGATAGGAGAATTTTATGCTTAAGTTTGCCTATATCCCAGAACTTCCCATATTCAGAATCCAAATGTAAAAACAGTAAAAACCAGTTCCCTCCTCCCTAGGAATCAGATTTTAAAGAAGACACTTCCAAAAGACAATACCAACAAATTCTACAGTAACTACCTTTTGTACTTTAGAACCATGTGATCATGTTTGTCCCTAGCTACTCACCCCCTCCCTGAGCCTCCTTCTCCTCTCCCCTATACTTATGTTACAGATTTGGAACTCTGCACACTAATTTCTGAGATTACAACTCGGATTATTTCCTCCTTTAGTTGGTTAACCTAATTATGCTTCCATTTATGAATTGGTCCACATAGACGAGCAAAATAGACATAAGAATGAGCATGTGACAAGGACTATTATTTTTAAAAAATCATGTCCAATTAATTCGATTTTATGTTGTATACGGGCAGATACGGAATCAGAATTTGAAGTTTGTGGGTTCAGTATTCTAGTTCGTTTATGTTATTGAATTCTAAATTAATAATTTATACGTATTTAATAAAATTTTAAAATAAATAAAGGGTTTAGACCAAAGTTACTGAGTTCGATCGAACCCGCAAGTCCTATGCTAGCTTTGTTAGGACCGAAAAAATCAGATGTCATGCGGAAGCTAGCAAAGCAAACCTTAAGCGACGATAAATCCAACAACAAAAGAGAAATATACCAAACGAGACACAAACATTTAACGTGGTTCGGTTAACTGACCTACGTCCACTGCGAAGATGAGCTATCCACTATAATAAAAAGAAAGTACAAAATATCGAGAGAACAACCTCAAGAAAAGGCAAACACAAGTGACTACACTAACACTTGTCCCATAAAGTTTTCTCCCTAAATATGACTCTCAAGCTCCATATGGCTACATTGTGGATGCTACTGAATGAGAAGGAAGGATCCTCAAGTTATAGAAGTCCAAACCTTTTCCTACAAGAAAAAGGACTAGCCAAATATTAGAGATTTATAATTTCCTTTTACAAAAAGGAAAACCCAATTTAGGTAATTGTATTGCCCTTTTCCTTCAAGAGATAGGAAAACCAAATATGATAAGAAAATTATAGCAAACACCTAACAAGCTATACGGGCTCATTGAAAGAGAAATCGTTCCCCTACCATGATTTTTATCATTAAAATATATGATTAGGGGTGAATTTTTTTATACATTCCTCGTTGTGACAAAAGAGTACTTTCTTGTGCCACTTACTTCTTTTTTGATTTTAAATTGAAGAGTTAAAAGAAAATAAGTCATTACAGCATTTGTGTATGACAAAGTTTGGACCATAGAAATGTACGCTGCTCACCAACCAATATTTAATGCAAAGGTTATTGACCTTATGAATTATTCAGGTCTATGGAATGTAGATGGGTCAATGAAATATGAGCTAGGACCTAGGCCTATGCTTGTAGCCCCTATACTTTATGACCTTGTCTTTGAGGATTTGTCTCTTAAATAGATTTATTGATTGGTCACCAGAAATCTAGAATATTTTACTTCCCCTATGTGAGTTTGCTTACATTGTTGATTTTAAATTCAGATAAAAGTAAAGGTGTCTAACGGGTGGGCCGGGCCGAGCTTGGATTTTTTTGACCCGTACGGGTCCGGTTCTGGATCGGTTACGGGTTGGGTTTTAACGGATTTAAAGGGTTTGGATTAATCCAGATAAAAATTAAACCATAAAGGTTACGAGTTGAGAGGGCCGGGCCGGGCCGGGTTTAGTGTATTTTTAAATTTTTTTTTAGAATTTTATATAACTATTGTAAGTTATATTAATACTTTGTACTATTAATTTAAAGAATACAAGGAAGTAGGGAAAATATTGCACTTATAAATCGCAAGTACTACATTTATTTCAAAATTCAAAATTAAAGTTTGCATTTAAAAAGTAAATTTACAAAAAAATAGTAAAACTAAATTTTCATTCATAATAAATTAATAATACTTCAAATTAATCTAA
>MU761821.1:54535-118026 GCA_026770625.1 Nicotiana glauca | reverse complement strand
ATTAAGCATAAATACGTCTAATAATTTTAAAATAATACAAATTGTCTTAAAATCTTAAAATAACACATATATAGCATATTTTAAAAATAATACGTTACCATCATATTCTATGATTTGAGCATTTATAGTTTTATACCCTAAATATATACACTATATGTTAAATTCCAACAATTTTAAATTATGTTAATTAGTATACAATAATTGGTATATTCATCGTATATTCATGGTATGTTTATAGTATATTCACGGTATATTCATGTTATATTCACGTTTCGGGCCGGTCCGGGCCGGTTAACCGATTTAATAATATTGTTCATCTAATGGATTTTACCGGGCCGGGTAACCCGTTTCAAAAACCTAAACCGTCCA
The DNA here is from genome assembly GCA_026770625.1 of Nicotiana glauca. Lineage (NCBI taxonomy): Eukaryota > Viridiplantae > Streptophyta > Magnoliopsida > Solanales > Solanaceae > Nicotiana > Nicotiana glauca. The sequence goes on along the minus strand of MU761821.1, from coordinate 117,657 downwards.
AACCTAGCCCAGCCCAGCCTCCTTTACCGGTCCGGGCCGGTTCCGGGTTCTACCTGTCTGGGCCGGTCCGGAACCGGGCTGACCCGGACCGTTTAACACCTCTAGATAAAAGAGGAGAGTTAAGGTATACCTGCTTGTGTGTTTGCTTACATTCGACCTCAAGCCTAGATAAAGGAGAAAAGTTATGCTGACGGCCAGGTGCGTTTATGGTTCGGTTTGAATCGATTTTTTCCTGAAAAAAATCAACACTAACTAAGTTATTTTTTCAAATATTAGACCGAACTAAATCAATTAAGTCAGTTTTTTCTCGATTCGATTTATGTCGGTTTTGTCGATTTTTTGGTTTTTCGGTTTTTTGTCGATTTTTTCTTAAATATAAGACATACATTACCAAACACATATTCTGGCGATCACATTTTCAATATAACACTATCTAATTAATTGCCTTTTGAAAAATCTATTATTTACCAAGATATATTGACAATAATTGAATCAAATAGGGATGAATAATTTAGTGACCCAATTAAAAATATATTATTTTTAGCACAAAATGGATTCTTACACTTAACAAAGAAAAACTACCAATCAAACTAGAATGTAAAGGTAAAAAACTATACTAAAAGTGTAAACTATTAACATTTACCATAAAATTATAAAAATATACATAAATATAGGTGTAATAATAAATTTGAAATAGTTACTCCTATAGTCGGTTTGGTTCAATTTTTTCGGATTAAAACGAAACCCAAACAAAATTTGATCGTTTTTTAAAATTCAAAACCAAAACACTGAAGAAGAGAGTTAAGGTACCTGCTTGTGTGCTTGCTTACATTTGTCACGACCCGGATTTTTCACCATCGGGAGTCGTGATGGCGCCTACTGTTAGAGCTAGGCAAGCCAACACTTACACCTTTTGAAAAACAACACAACAGTAATAACAATAATAAACCTTTAAATGAAAGCGGAAGTCTTTTATAGCATAAGTAAATGAAAACCCAAAATGCGGAAGTTTGATATTTTACTACCCAAGACTGGAGTCGCTATCTCACGAACTACTAATGAATACTACAAACAAGTCTGAATAGAAAGAAATACACAGTGTCTGTCTCGATACAATGAAAACAAACAGAAGATATAGAAGAAGGGACTCCGGCCTACGAACGCCAGCTAGGCTACCTCGTAGTCCCTGGACTGAAGTCAGCTCCCACTTGACGTGCTACTGCTGTGGTCCAAAAGCTGCTCCGGTACCGTGATCTGTGCAAAAAGCACAGAAGTGTAGCATCAACACAACTGACCCCATATGCTGGTAAGTGCATGGCCTAACCCCGGCGAAGTAGTGATGAGGCTAGACAGGACTACAAATCAACCTGTACAGTTCTATATATGTATGTGAAATAAAAAGGAAAGAATACCAAAACTAAACAGTTAAAATGAGGGAAACATGCTATGGGGGAGCACAATCCGGATCATCAACTTAAATAAGAAATAGGGCCCACAATAATTAACAGAGATAAGAAATCCAACAATTGCACGGCATCAACCTTCGTGCTTTTACTCTCATCCTCACCCATGGCAATCAAATAAAATGCACGGCATCACCCTTCGTGCTTTTCCTCACATAACTCTCACAACAATGGCACGGAATGACCCTTCGTGCATGATATAATAATCAATAGCACGGAATGTCCCTTCGTGCGAATATAATTAAACAATGGCACGGAATGACCCTTCGTGCATAATATAATCAACAATAGCACAGAATGTCCCTTCGTGTGAATATAATCAACAATCGCACGGAATGACCCTTCGTGCATAATCACTCTTCCTCACCCAAACAGCAATCACAACCAAACGGGCGAGGGAAATAAATAATAACAAGAAATGTCCCGGCAAGGGAAGAACACAATTAAACATCCAAATCCCGGCAAGGGAGCAATGAAAATCACTTACACATCCCGGCAAGGGAGATAATCACCTCTCTTTCCAATTCTTTCATTTCTTACTCGATAGTATTTTATCGTTCGAGCCAACACTCCAAAGAAATTCACAATTCATAATTTATCCTCAACTTTTTTACATTATGTAGAAAATTATTAATTAGCTTGGAAGAGTCCCAAAGTACACCAAAACAAGTACCAACAATGACCCACGGTCATACTAGACACCGGTGTATAGATACTCATCACCATGCCTATACACCGTACTCGATCGTTTAGCAACTAACAATAAATAATACTCTAATCCTATTCCCTCAAGCCAAAGTTAGATCAAACACTTACCTCGGTCCAAAGAATAGCAATCAACTCTCCAATACCGCCTTTCCTCAAAAATCCGACTCCGAAACAATGGTATCTAGGCATAATTAACTCAATAGCATCAATAAAGGCTCAACAACATAATCCCATAGCCTAGAAATGAGTTTTCTAGCATTCTTCCAAAATACCAAAATTCGACACCAGGCCCACATGGTCCAAACACGAGGCTCGGACCAAAACCTAGTCACCCATAACCCCAGGAGTTCAAATATATAATTTGTTTTAAGATTCGACCCTAAATCGAGGTTGAATCACCCAAAATTCCCAAAACCCTAACTCTACCAAAAACCCACAATTTCTACTTTGAATTCATGATTTAGGGCTAGGAAATTAGTGATTAGTTGAAGGAATTAAGAGGGAATGAAGTTAAGAACACTTACCTAGCAAGCTATGGAGGAGAAGGAGCTTGAAATTCGCCTATAGGGTGTTGGAGTGAAGAGCTCGTGTGAAATAATGGTTAAATCCCAAGCTACTGTTCTGTTTTTGACTTAAAAATTTGCTGGGCAAAATTGCCCTTCGCGTTCGAGGTAAAGGGGCCGCGTTCGCGAAGGGTAAACTGGGCAATACATCGTGAACGCGTGAAAGGGGAAAGCGAACGCGTAGAAGAAAATGCTGGGGGTCCAGTACTTGGCCTATGCCAACACGTGGACCCTCGCGTTCGCGAGGCTATATACGCGAATGCGAAGAGTAAAAAGGGGCTGAATCCTCAGAGTCAAATGACTCTAAGCGAATGCGAGGCAAGGGTTGTGAACGTGATGGAGGAACAGGGGAAAGGTACGCGAATGCGAGACCAAGGCCGCGGACGCGAAGAAGGAATCACTAGGCAAAAATTGCAGAAAAATTTGTTACCAACCTAAGTGCAAAACTACCCCGAACACCTCCGAAAATACTCCCGAGCCCTCGGGGCTCCTAACCAATAGCAAACATTAACCCAATAACATCCTATGAACTTATCGAGTGATCAAATCGCCAAAACAACATCAAAATCATTGAATAAAGCCTCAAAACTCATGATTTTTCTTCTAAACTTCATCAACTTTCAAACTTGGAACTCATAGTACGAAACACGTCAAACGACGTCCGATTTCAACCAAACTTCACAGAAAGCGATTAAACAATATATAAGACTTGTACCGGGCGTCGGAACCAAAATATGAGCCCGATACCATAGTCTTTTAATAAATTTTCATTTCCATTTTCCTTAATAATTTCAGAAAAACAATTTAACAGAAAAATTCTTTTACTCGGGTTCTAGACCTCGGGTTTCGACTCCGGGCACATGCCCGAGTCCCATATTTTTCTACGGACCCTCCGAGACCGTATAATTATGGATCCGGGTCCGTTTACCAAAAATATTGACCGAAGTCAACTTTAACCATATTAATATCAAAATTCTTCAAATTTTTCACAGATTTCACATATTTCAACATAAAAGCTTTCCGGCTGCGTGCTCGGACTGCGCACGCAAATCTAGCAACTAAAAGTGAGGTTTTCAAGGCCTCGAAAGCGCAGGAAAAGGAGAAATATGGTGATGACCCTTTGGGTCGTCACATTCTCCACCTCTAAAACAACCGTTCGTTCTCGAACGGACAAAAGAAAGAAGTACCCGAGTCAGGAAATAGATGAGGGTAACGGCTCCGCATATCAGACTTGGACTCCCAGGTCGATGCCTCAGGAGGCTGACCTCTCCACTGAACACGCGCTGAAGGAAAAACCTTCGACCTCAACTGTCGAACTTCCCGGTCTAGAATAGCTATCGGCTCCTCCTCGTAGGACAGATCCTTTTCCAACTGGACAGTGCTGAAATCTAACACGTGGGTAGGATCACCGTGATACCTCCGAAGCATAGACACATGAAACACTGGATGAACGGCTGACAAGCTAGGTGGCAAGGCAAGTCTCTAAGCCACCTCTCCCATACGATCAAGATTCTCAAATGGGCCAATGAACCTAGGGCTAAGCTTGCCTTTCTTCCCAAATCTCATCACGCCCTTCATAGGCGATACACGGAGCAATACTCGCTTACCACCCATGAAAGTTACATCTCAAACCTTGCGATCCGCATAACTCTTTTGCCGCGACTGAGCCGAACGAAGCCTGTTCTAAATTATCTTGACCTTATCCAAGGCCTCCTGGACTAAATCTGTACCCAATAACCTTGCCTCTCCCGGCTCAAACCATCCGACTGGAGACCGACATCGCCTACCATACAATGCCTCATAAGGAGCCATATGGATGCTGGACTGGTAGCTGTTGTTGTAGGCGAACTCTGCTAAAGGCAAAAACTGGTCCCACGAACTTTCAAATCAATGACACAGGTTCGGAGCATATCCTCCAATATCTGAATAGTCCTCTCGGACTGGCCGTCCGTCTGAGGATGGAATGCTATGCTCAACTGAACCTGGGTGCCTAACTCCTGCTGAACCGCTCTCCAAAAGCGGAGGTAAACTGCGTACCCCGGTCCGAAATGATAGATGCCGGCACCCCATGAAGGCGAACAATCTCCCAGATATAGATCTCAGCTAGTCTCTCCAATGAATAGGTGGTGGCAATAGGAATGAAATGTGCTGACTTGGTCAGCCTATCAACAATGATGCAAATAGCATCAAACTTCTTCCGAGTCACCGGAAATCCAGTAACGAAATCCATGGTAATCCTCTCCCACTTCCACTCGGGAAGCTCAATCTTCTGAAATAAACCACCAGGCCTTTGATGCTCATACTTGACCCGCTGACAGTTCAAAGACCTAGCCACATATACAACAATATCTTTCTTCATCCTACGCCACCAATAATGCTGCCGCAAGTCCTGATACATCTTTACGGCGTCCGGGTGAATAGAATACCGTGAACTATGGGCCTCTGCTAAGATCAACTCTCGAATCCCATCAATATTGGGCACACAAACTCACCCCTGCAATCTCAAAACACCGTCATCATCTAAAGTCACCTTCGTGGCACCTCCACGCTGCACCGTGTCTCTCAGGAAACACAAATGAGGATCATCAAACTTCCGATCACGGATACGCTCCAATAATGAAGAACGAGCGACCGTGCAAGCTAATACTCAGCTAGACTCAGAAATGTCCAACCTCATCAGCCGTTTGGCCAAAGCCTGAATATCCAAAGCAAGCGGTCTCTGGCTGACCGGAACATAAGCAAGACTACCCATGTTGGCGGACTTCCTACTCAATGCATCGGCCACCACATTGGCTCTCCCCGGGTGGTACAAAATGGTAACATCATAATCTTTCAACAACTCCAACCACCTCCTCTGCCTCAAATTCAACTCCCTTTGCTTGAACAAGTACTGAAGGCTCTTGTGATCTGTGTACACCTCACACGTCACACCATATAGATAATGCCTCCAAATCTTTAAAGCATGAACAATGGCTGCCAACTCTAAATCATGGACCGGATATTTCTTCTCGTGGATTTTCAATTGCCTCAAAGCATAAGCTATGACCTTGGCGTCCTGCATCAATACTGCACCAAGCCCAATACGGGAAGCATCACAATAAACTGTATAAGGCCCTGAACCTGTGGGCAAAACCAATATCGGTGCCATAGTCAAAGCTGTCTTGAGCTTCTGAAAGCTCTCCTCGCACTCATCTGACCACCTGAACTGGGAACCCTTTTGGGTCAATCTGGTCATCGGGGCTGCTATAGATGAAAAACCCTCCACGAACTAACAGTAATAACCTGCTAACCCCAAGAAACTCCAAATCTCAGTCGCTGAAGCTGGTCGAGGCCAATTCTTGACTGCCTCAATCTTCTTCGGGTCCACCTGAATACCCTCTGCTGATACAACATGACCCATAAATGCAATCGAACTCAACCAGAACTCGCACTTCGAGAACTTAGCATACAACTGACTATCCTTCAGAGTCTGAAGAACCACTCTGAGGTGCTGCTCGTGCTCCTCCTTGCTGCAGGAGTACACCAGAATATCATCAATAAAGACTATCACGAATAAGTATAGATAAGGCCTGAATACTCTATTCATCAACTCCATAAATGCTGCTGGGGCATTGGTCAACCCGAATGACATGACCAAAAACTCATAATGCCTATACCGAGTGCAAAATGGCATCTTAGGGACGTCAGACGCCCTGATCCTCAGCTGATGGTAACCAGATCTCAAGTCTATCTTTGAAAACACCTTTGCACCCTGAAGTTGGTCAAATAAATCATCAATCCTCAGCAGTGGATACTTTTTCTTTATCTTCACCTTATTCAATTGCCGGTAATAAATGCACATCCTCATCGACCCATCCTTTTTCTTCACGAATAACACCGGCGCCCCCCAAAGAGAAACACTAGGCATGATAAAACTATTCTCTAGAAAGTCTTGTAACTGGTCCTTTAACTCCTTCAGCTCTGGCAGGGCCATACGATACGGTGAAATAGTAATGGGCTTCGTGCCTGGGGCCAGATCAATACAGAAATAAATATCCTTGTCGGGCGGCATACCCGGCAGGTCTGAATGGAAAACCTTTGGGAACTCCCAGACAATTGGAACAGAGTCAATAGAAGGAACCTCTGTGCTGGAATCATGAACATATGCCAAATAAGCTAAACACCTCTTCTCGACCATGCGTCGAGCCTTAACATATGAAATAACACTGCGGGTGGCCTAACCTGGGGTCCCTCTCCACTCCAATCGGGGCAAATCTAGCAAAGCCAAAGTCACGGTCTTGGCATGACAATCCAAGATAGCATGATACGGGGACAACCAATCCATCCCCAATATAACCTCGAAATCCACCATGTCTAAAAGTAATAAATCAACACAGGTCTCAAGACCCTCAAATACTACCACACAAGAATGATGAACTCGATCTACCACAATAAAATCACCCATCGGTGTAGATACATAAACAGGGATACCCAAAGCATTACTAGGCATAGCCAAGTAGGGTGCAAAATAAGATGACACATATGAATACGTAGACCCAGGGTCAAATAGCACTAAAGCATCCCTGTCACAGACCAGAATAGTACCTGTAATAACAGCATCAGAAGACTCAGCCTCTGGCCTGGCTGGCAAAGCATAACACCGGGGCTGGGCCCCACCTCCCTGAACCATGTCCCTAGGACGATCGGCTACTGGCTGAACTCTACCTCTGCCGGTTCGAGCTCTACCTCTACGGTCTCTACCTCCACCTCTATGATCCCTACCCACGCTTCTAGCTGGCTGGGTGGGCTGTGGATCACCTGCTGCCTGAATCATGGGGCGAGGACCCTGCTACTGAGAGTTGCTCGAGGCTCGAGGGCAAAACCTGACAATGTGACCGGGGTCACCACAACCATAACAAGACCTCGGCTGCTGCGACTGCTGGCCCTGTCGACCTGAATGTCCTCCCCTGAAGCTCTGAAGTGGGGGTGCACTGATAGGCTGCTGATCTGAGTAGTACTGCTGAGAACCACCGCTGCCTGGAGTACCATGAGAAACTTGGAGCGCTGACTGAAAGGGCCTCGGTGAATGACCTCTACTATAGAAATCCCTACCTCCAAACGAGGTACCACTGAACCTACCAGAATGCCGGGGCCTCTTATCCGACATCTAACCACCTCCCCGTGAGAGGGCCATCTCAACTCTGTGGGCCGCATTGGCTGCCTCCTGAAAGGAAATATCACTACCAACTCCCATAGCTATCTGGAGATGAATCGGCTGAATCAGTCCATCAATAAATCTCCGGACCCTCTCTCACTCTGTGGGGAGTATCAAAATTGCATGGCGTGCCAAGTCAACAAATCGAGTCTCATACTGTGTAACTATCATGGAGCCCTGCTAGAGGCGCTCAAACTGCCTGCGAAGTGCCTCCCGTTGAGTGACTGGGAGAAACTTCTCCAAAAATAACTCCGCGAACTGATCCCATGTCAAAGCTGGAGACCCTGCTGGTCTAGATAGGCAAAAATATCTCCACCAAGTCTTGGCGGATCCTGCAAGCCGGTAGGTGGCAAAATCGACCCCATTGGTCTCCACTATACCCATGGTCCTAAGGATCTCATGACAGCTGAATAAGAAATCATGTGGATCCTCTGATGAAGCACCACTGAATGTGGTGGTAAAGAGCTTGGAGAAGCGATCAAGTCTCCACAAAGCATCCAAAGACATAGCCGCTCCATCTCCGTCCTGAGCTGTAATACCTGGCTGAGCCGCCACAGCTGGCTGAACCACTGGGACATGAGCCTGGGGAGCTACCTGCTCCGGAGTACGTGTAGTAGGAGTCTGAACCCCTCTTCCATCCTGAGAAGTGGCTGGTGCTACTGGCAACAAACCAGCTCTAGTGACACTCTCCATGAAGCCTGCCAATCTGACTAGAGCATCCTGAAGATCTGGGGTGACCATGACCTCTCCTGGAACCTGAGCTGGGCCTACTGGAGCTGGAACCTCCTCATCATAGTCAATATAAGGCTCCACCTCTGGAACTGCTGCCCGGGACTGAGCTCTACCCCTGCCTCGGCCTCTGGCACGGTCTCGGCCTCTGCCCCTCGCAGGAGCTGCTGCGCGGTAGAAGAGGAAGCACGTGTTCTCGCCATCTGCCAAAGAACAGAGTAAAAAGACAATCAGTATTTGAGAAACAGGATCGCACGACAAGAAAGAACAAAAGTGAAACCTTTCCTAACTCCGTAGCCTCTGGGGGATAAATACAGACGTCTCCGTACCGATCCCTCAGACTCTACCAAGTTTGTCCATGAGTAGCGAGACCAATGCAACCTAGAGCTCTGATACCAACTTGTCACGACCCGGATTTTTCTCCATCAGGAGTCGTGATGGCACCTACTATTGGAGCTAGGCAAGCGAACACTTACACCTTTTGAAAAACAACACAACAGTAATAACAATAATAAACCTTTAAATGAAAGCAGAAGTCTTTTATAGCATAAGTAAATGAAAACCCAAAATGAGGAAGTTTGATATTTTACTACCCAAGACTGGAGTCGCTATCTCACGAACTACTAATGAATACTACAAACAAGTCTGAATAGAAAGAAATACACAGTGTCTGTCTCGATATAATGAAACAAACAGAAGATATAGAAGAAGGGACTCCGGCCTGCGAACGCCAGCTAGGCTACCTCTTAGTCCCTGGAATGAAGTCAGCTCCCACTCGATGTGCTACTGCTATGGTCCAAAAGCTGCTCCGGTACCGTGATCTGTGCAAAAAGCACAGAAGTGTAGCATCACCACAACTGACCCTATGTGCTGGTAAGTGCATGGCCTAACCCCCGCGAAGTAGTGACGAGGCTAGACAGGACTACCAAATCAACCTGTACAGTTTTATATATGTATGTGCAATAAAAAGGAAAGAATACCAAAATTAAACAGTTAAAAGGAGGGAAACATGCTATGGGGGAGCACAATCCGGATATAAAAGTCATCAACTTAAATAAGAAACAGGGCACACAATAATTAATAGAGACAAGAAATCCAACAATTGCACGACATCAACCTTCGTGCTTTTACTCTCATCCTCACCCAAGGCAATCAAATAAAATGCATAGCATCACCCTTCGTGCTTTTCCTCACATAACTCTCAGAACAATGGCACGAAATGACCCTTCGTACATAATATAATCATCAATAGCACGGAATATCCCTTCGTGCGAATATAATCAAACATTGGTACGGAATGACCCTTCGTGCATAATATAATCAACAATAGCACGGAATGTCCCTTCGTGCGAATATAATCAACAATGGCACGGAATGACCCTTCATGCATAATCACTCTTCCTCACCCAAACAACAATCACAACCAAACGGGCGAGGGAAATAAATAATAACAAGAAATTTCCCGACAAGGGAAGAACACAATTAAACATCCAAATCCCGGCAAGGGAGCAATGACAATCACTTACACATCCCGGCAAGGGAGATAATCACCTCTCTTTCAATTTTTTCATTTCTTACTCGATAGTATTTTATCGTTCGAGCCAACGCTCCAAAGAAATTCACAATTCATAATTTATCCTCAAATTTTTCACATTATGTAGAAAATCGTTAATTATCTTGGAAGAGTCCCAAAGTACACCAAAACAAGTACCAACAAAGACCCACAGTCATACTAGACACCGGTGTATACACCGTACTCGATCATTTAGTAGTTAACAATAAATAATACTCTAATCCTATTCCCTCAAGCCAAAGTTAGATCAAGCACTTACCTCGGTCCAAAGAATAACAATCAACTCTCCAATACTGCCTTTCCTCAAAAATCCGACTCCGAAACAATGGTATCTAGGCATAATTAATTCAATAGCATCAATAAAGGCTCAACAACATAATCCCATAGCCTAGAAATGAGTTTTCTGGCATTCTTCCAAAAATACCAAAATTCGACACCGGGCCCACATGGTCCAAACACGAGGCTCGGACCAAAACCTAGTCACCCATAACTCCACGAGTTCAAATATATAATTTTTTTTAAGATTCGACCCCAAACCGAGGTTGAATCACCTAAAATTCCCAAAATCCTAACTCTACCAAAAACCCACAATTTCTACTTTGAATTCATGATTTAGGGCTAGAAAATTAGTGATTAGTTGAAGGAATTAAGAGGGAATGAAGTTAAGAGCACTTACCTAGCAAGCTATGGTGGAGAAGGAGCTTGAAATTCGTCTATAGGGTGTTGGAGTGAAGAGCTCGTGTGAAATAATGGTTAAATTCCGAGCTACTGTTCTGTGTTTGACTTAAAAATTCGCTGGGCAAAATTGCCCTTCGCGTTCGAGGGAAAGGGACTGCGTTTGCGAAGGGTAAACTGGGCAATACATCGCGAATGCGAACGCGTAGAAGAAAATGCTGGGGGTCTAGTACTTGGCCTACGCAAACGCGTAGACCCTAACGCGAACGTGAGGAAGAGGTATGCAACACTACGCGTTCGCGAGGCTATATACGCGAACGCGAAGAGTAAAAAGGGGCTGAATCCTCAGAGTCAAATGACTCTACGCGAACGCAAGGCAAGGGTTGCGAACGCGATGGAGGAACTAGGGAAAGGTACGCGAATGCCAGACCAAGGCCGCGGACGCATAGAAGGAATCACTGGGCAAAAATTGCAGAAAAATCTGCTACCAACTTAAGTGCAAAACTACCCCGAACACCTCCGAAAACACTCCCGAGCCCTCGGGGATCCTTACCAATCACACACACTAACCCAATAACATCCTACGAACTTACTCGAACGATCAAATCACCAAAACAACATCAAAATCATTGAATCAAGCCTCAAAACTCATGATTTTTCTTCTAAACTCCATCAACTTTCAAACTTGGAACTCATAGTCCGAAACACGTCAAACGACGTCCGATTTCCACGAAACTTCACAGAATGTGCTTAAACAATATATAAGACTTGTACCGGGCGTCAGAACTAAAATATGAGCCCGATACCATAGTCTTTTAATAAATTTTCATTTCCATTTTCCTTAATAATTTCAGAAAAATAATTTAACAGAAAAATTATTTTACTCGGGTTCTAGACCTCGGATTTCAACTCCGGGCACATGTCCGAGTCTCATATTTTTCTAAGGACCCTCCGGGATCGTAAAATCATGGATCCGGATCCGTTTACCAAAAATATTGACCGAAGTCAAATTTAACCATATTAATATTAAAATTCTTCAAATTTTTCTCAGATTTCACATATTTTAACATAAAAGCTTTTCGGCTGCGCGCCCGGACTGCGCACGCAAATCGAGACAACTAAAAGTGAGGTTTTCAAGGCCTCAAAAATGCAAAAAAAAGGAGAAATACGGTGATGACCCTTTGGATCGTCACAATATTGCCGACCTCAAGCCTAGATAAAGGAGAAAAGTTATGCTAACAGCCAGCAAAAACTTGTCAATTTATGATGAATCTTCATAATCATCAGCTACAATTTGTTTGAAACTGAAGCCTAGCTGTTATTGTTATTTTATACTTAAAAGTTTAATACTTTCTCCACTCATTTTTATTTGTCATGTTTCACTTTTCGAGCGTTAATTTGACTAATATTTGAAACTAAATTGGATTAGATTTTTTTAATATTTTAAAATTAAATGTAGAGTATTATAATTTGTAATTCGTCTCATATCAATATGCTGGAAATATACATATGAAAATATTGGTTAAATTTTATATAGTTTGAATCTCGAAAAATAAAACATTACAAGTAAAAGTGAATGGAGAGAGTACAAAAAAAGATTCTAAGCGATAAAAGTGGCAGACTAACAATATTGTACTTATCTTCAAGTGTAATTTTGAATGTACATTTTGGTGCATATAACACATAGCTTTGTTGCGTTATATATGTAGCTCGTTTAATTAATGTGCTATACCCTTCAACTATTGTATCCAACACAATATTTTTTGCTTATTTAAGTAGTTTCATTCTTTCTTAAAAAATTCAGTCTTTTGCATCCTTTTTATTTTCTTTTACTCCTTTCGATATATTTATTTACTTCATTTTTTCTGCATTTTGCCATAATGTCTGAAGAGCGAAAAATTAAAGTTGCACTATATAGGAGGATGATGCTGTCGTGGAGAATAACTCAGTATACTATACTTGCTATCCACAATATATTGTTAAGTTTCCACTTACATTGGAGTAAGATAGATTGGTATCGTTGATATGAAGGAGTGTGAGAGAATATTCGGTTAATATTAAAGTAACCACAAGATATCCATATTCTCTTACTCCGCAAGGGGTTGCTTGTTATGTTGAATTTAACATTGAAGATGATATGTCACGACCCAGAATTCTCACCTTCGGGACTGTGATGGCTTCTAACATTCACTTGCTAGGCAAGCCAACTTTAGAGGTTATTTTAGCCAATTTTAATCAATATAAATTAGTAGAACCAATTTTAAAAAATGAAGTTCAAAATTATGTACGAAATAGCATAATGAACCAATAACTAATACAACCCGGATCTGGAGTCACAAGTTCACAGGCTTCTAGAATTTCTACAAACAGAGTCTAAAATAAGTACAACTATCTCGAATAAAAAGAGCAGTAATAGAAGAAATGGAAGGGGACTTCAAGGTTTACGGATGCTAGCAGATCTACCTCGAGTCTCCAAGTCATATGATCCGAGATAATGCACCTCACGGGCAACTAGGGCCAATACCAGAATCTGCATAAGAAGTGCAAAGTGTAGTATGAGTACAACCGACCCCATGTACTCTGTAAGTGCCAAGACTAACCTCGACGAGGTAGTAACGAGGCTATGACAAGACACCCACGTAAATAAACCTATGCAAATAACAATATACATACAACATAACATCAATAAAGGCTAAACATGTACTGTTGGGAGGGGACATGCGAAAGGGGTAACATATAAGAAAACTATAGTAGGGAATGATAACAAAAATATTCAATAAGAATTTAACCAGTAAAATGAATAAATATAATGAATAAAACTGCACGGCATCACCCTTCGTGCTTTTACTCTCAAGCTCACTGTGAAATAATAATAACGACATGACATCACCCTTCGTGCTTTCACTCTCACTTTCATCATAAATCAATAGATACGGCACTGCATCACCCTTCATGCATTAAATCTCAAAATATGGCACGATATTACCCTTCGTACATTAACTCTCACAATATGGCATGTCATCACCCTTCGTGCATTAACACTTTTCCTTGCCATATAATAATGAACATATAACAATAGGGAGATAAGATAAACAAGGAAAAGCTTTACGTCAATAATGGTTCCACAAAACCAACCTCAACTTCAGAAACAATACTCAGTTATCATAGAGAGTCCATAAATACTGAAAGAATGATCAATTTAGTGATTAACTAGTCTAAGCATGGATATCGTGATCAAGGAAAGAAATGATTTACAATAAATAAGTCCTACCCGCATGTTTTAACCCAACAACAACGCATAAGTACTCGTCACCTCATATATATGTTGTATTTGACATCTAAACAGGTAGCAAATAAGCAAACAAGTCATAATCCCTCAAGTCAAGGTTAATCAAGATACTTACCTTACTCCAAAGATCGACTCAAAGCTCAATCATTGCTTTGCCTTTCAAACAAGCCTCAGAACCAAATAAATCTAGCAAATTACCAACCAAACGATTCAAAATAATCTTTAGGAACTACTCACAAATGAAAAAGGTCCAATTTAGGTCATTATCTAAAAAGCCAACTCCCAGACTCACTTGGTCCAAACTCGAAATTTAGACCAAAACCCGATTACACATTTACCCTCGAGCCCGGTTATGAAATTTGTTTTAAAATCTAGCCTCAATTTGAGGTCTTGATCCCAATTTTACAAAAATTCCTAATTCTATCCATACCCCCAATTTCCACCGTAAAAATCCTAGCTTTTAGATTGAAATCTTATAATATGTAATGGAAAAGTGAAAGAAAATAGGTTAGAATCAAATACCAATGAATTTGGGAAGAAGAGCTATTGGAAAAATTGCCTATAGGGTTCTCTAGGTTTGAAAATTTGAAGAATGAGAGAAAATCCCATCTAACTCAAATTTTCACCGGTTGTAGATGTCGCAATTGTGACTTAGGTTTCTCAATTGCGAACCCCGCAAATGCGAGAAAACCTTCGCAAATGTGAAGTCCCAGCATTTCTGCTATCATCACAATTGCAATGATTTGTTCGCGATTGCGAACATTGGCCATCGTGCAAATGCAATCATTTGATCGCCATTGCGAACTTTGTCCAAACCACTCTGTAACCTATATGAAACTCACCCGAGCCCTCGGGGTTCCAAACCAAACATGCACACAAGTCCAAAAATATCATATGAACTTGCTTGCATGATCAAATCGCCAAAATAATACCTAAAATTACAAATCGGACACCAAATTAAATGAAATTTTCAAGAAGACTTTAGAACTTCAGTTTTAATAACCGGACGTCCGAATCACATCAAACTAACTCTATTTTTCACCAAATTAGATAGAAAAGTCATAAATATAGTATCAGACCTATATCGGATTCCAAAACTAAAATACGAACCCGATATCAATAAAGTCAAATACTGGTCAAACCTTTAGATTCATTAAGCCTACAAACTTTAATTTTTTAACAAAATACGAAAAATCGAGCTAGGGACCTCCAAATTTAATTTCGGGCATACGCCCAAGTCCCAAATCACGATACGAACCCACCAGGACCGTTAAAAGATGGATCCAGATCCGTTTGCTCAAAATGTTGACCGAAGTCAACTCAAATGAATTTTTAAGAAAATATTTCATATTTTATCAATTTTTAGCATAAAAGCCTTCCAGAAAAACATTCGGACTGTGCATGCATATCGAGGAACGTTTAACGAAGCTATTGGAGGCTTCGAAACATAAAATTAGGTTCCAAAACTCTAGATGACCTATTGGGTCATCACACTCTCCACCTCTATAATAACCGCCTCGAACGGACATAGAAAAGTAACTAGACTGGTGAAAAGGTATGGATGTCAACTACGCATGTCCGGCTCAAACTCCCAAGGAGCTAACTCAATGGGCTGACCTCTCTACTACACTCAAACTAAAGGATAGCTCTTCGACCTCAACTGACGAACCTGCCGGGCTAGAATAGCCACCGACTCTTCCTTATAAGTCAAATCCTTATCCAACTGGACTGAACTAAAATCTAATACATGGGATGGATCATCGTGATACTTACGAGGCATGGACACATGGAACCAGATGAACTGCTGATAAACTGGGTGGTAATGTGAGCTCGTAAGCATATCACCCACTCTCTGAAGAATCTCAAAAGGTCCGATATACCTAGGGCTCAACTTGCCCTTCTTTCCGAACCCCATCACACCCTTCATGGGTGAAACTCGGAGCACTACTCTCTCTTCGATCATGAATGCAACATCACAAACTCTAAAGTTGGCGTAACTCTTTTTCCTAGAATGAGTTGTACAAGGTTGATCCTGAATAATCTTGACCTTATCTAAGGCAACAAGTACCAAATTTGTCCCCAACAACTAAGCCTCGCCCCACTCAAACCATCTAACTAGGAAATGACACCACCTTATATATAATGCCTCATAGAGAGCCATCTGAATGCTCAACTGGTAGCTGTTGTTATAGGTAAACTAAACAAGTGGCAAGAACTGAGCTCAAGAACCTCCGAAGTCAATAACACAAGCGTGAAGCATATCCTCCAATATCTGAATAGTGCGCTCAGAATGTCCGTCTCTGAGGATGAAATAATATGCTCAATTCAACCTACGTGCCTAACTCATGCTCTAACGCCCTCCAAAGGTGCAAGGTGAACTGCGTACCTCGATCAGAAAGACACGTGCACACAATGAAGACGAACGATCTTGCAAATGTAGATCTCAGCTAACCGCTATGAAGAATAAGTTACTGCCACATGAATGAAGCGTGCTGACTTGGTTAGCCTGTCTCACTTCCATTTATGAATCTCTAACTTCTAAAGAAAACAACCAGGTCTCTGATGCTCATACATTACTTGCTGACAATTTAAAATTGAGCTCCATATGCAACTATATCCTTCTTCATCCTTCTCTACCAATAATGCTACCATAAGTTCTGATACATCTTGGTAGTACCTGGATAAATATAATACCGGGAACTGTGGGACTCTTCAATAATCAACTCATGAAGTCCATCTACATTAGGCACACAAATATGACCCTACATCCTCAAAACCCCGTCATATCCAACAATAACCTGTTTGGTACTACCGTACCGCACTATGTGCCTAAGGACAAGCAAATGAGGGTGTTGATGCCCCTTTTTTTCTTTAAAGGCGAAATTGGGTTTGCGATATTTAGGCTGACAACTCTATCCCTTTTGGGAATTTGGGTTTGAGATTTAGAAGAGTCGCCACCTAATGATTAAGTACATTAGGATACTAAGAAATTAAAAGAAAGGAAGAACCAGAGAGTGGGTAAGGGATATAAATTATTCCGGGGGGAAGATGTTAGGCACCCCCAAGATCCACTAGTGTGATTCCCGGCCATGCCACAATTGTGACTTTAAAGCAAGCAATCATACAAGTCAATATCATATAATGACTGCAAGTAGGTATGTATAAAGGTTACAAACATGCTGAAGTTACTACTAGTCCGAAAAAGAAGGGAATTGGGGCTTTTTAGAAGTTTGAAAAAGGTAAAAATTTAGACGACAAACAAAAGACGTAATCAAGTAGGAGAGAAGCAAATAACAGTTAAGGCTCAAACATGCCTCCTCACTCAAAGGCAAATACATAGCATGACTTCAAATACTGGTTATGGTCTTAATTAAATAAGGCATAGGGCAAGCTGATTCATCACATATTTTTTAGATGAGGAGTCAGCATTAGCCTTGTCTAGATGTAGTTTATCAGAATTGACGCAATTAATTACCTATTAGTTGGCCTAAGTGAGACCTATATATGCATGATATCTAACAAAGCACACTAATTTTAAATGAGGATTACTCGTTTTATAAACAAAGATGATCCGCAGATTTTTAAACGGCTTTAGGCCTAGTTTTTTTTAGATGTGCAGATAAAATAAACGACTGATTCGATTGGTTATTCGTATAGGCATGATGTCTAAGCGTCATTGGTTTTAGGTGGTTACATAAATGTAAGAGTCCTATAGGCATGGTATCTAAAATGAAGTTGATTATTATCGAGCCTATACCGTTTTCCCAATGTATATGCAGAAGTGCAGAAAAACTTAAGGTCATGATCTCTATATGCAGAACTTGGAGGCATGATTTCTAAGATGCAGAAGTAAATGACCTATAGACATGATTTCTAAGATGAAAGTGCAGAAGTAAGTAAATGACCTATAGACATGATTTCTACCCTTTTTGCATTCATCCCCGTCCCTTTTCGCTAGCCATCCCAAATAGTTATTACAACAGTATTACAGACCCATATGAATCAAAACAGAAAAATAAAATTACATAAGAAGTTCCAGCTACATCCAAAAAGCCTAATCCAGACTCAAAGTCCAACAATATGAGATAAACCAACTTCCCGGGTCAAGCTTCCAAAGCCTTTCTCGTCCTTTGGGTGTGTCAAAGTTCCAAGGAGCTTCTAGAACTCCAGGCAGTGCTTACACCCAATTTCAATGCAAAATTAAGAACATAGTGTAGTGTGAAATTGCCAGCCCTCAAATGTCCCAGTTCAGAAGGAACTCATGGTCCCCAAAGCAAGGCTCATAGGAGGGGGGGCAGAACTTAAGAATCTAAGAATAAGTGTTAGTGCATAGGGGAAGAATTGGGGAGAGACATGGCAGGCTAGTGGTCATGCCCAACAATTGGGAATGCTGGCACACCCTGATCAATCTTTTGACCAAAATTAGGAGTTAGGATCCATTGTGGATCAGGTTATGTCCCGGGCATCAATTTAGGTACTGTCAGGCCAAAACCTTAACTCAAGCACATAGAAGGGAATAAGGGTAGGGATGCATGATAAAAGAGCAAGAAAGGAAAATAATTAGCACAAATCATTGGACATAAGCAGTAAAGTGAACAAGGATGCTGAAGCTGTGAAGTAAACACATAGAGGTAAGGCAAAAAATTAAATAAAAGACATATAAGTTTCAAAGAAAATAAATAGGAAAGAAGTAGTCTTGAGATCCTAGTTGCAAACAAAGTTATTCCAAAAGATCCCAAGCAAAGCAGAGTGTTGATTTTAAAATAGTAGTGCAGGAGAGTATTGCAGTTGGAAGTGTTTCAGTCGTGTGTATTTGTGATGTGCAATGTATCAGTTGCGTAATGCAAAAAAGAATGAGGGTACTTATAGTACTGAAGATGATTAAACAAACAAGGTAACAATCAATAATCCCATAATAATTATAGACTTGGGTATCAATCATAATCAAATCAACATAAGGACGCCCCTTTAATTAAGGAATCAAAGTCATACGGTAATAAGCAATTATTTAAAAGGAAAGAAATCATAAGGCATAATATGATCACATAAGGAAATATAATAACATGAGGTATACAATAAAGACTAGGTACATGATACTTAATTAAGGAAATATGTCAGACAAATCAACAACATATTTGTGCACATATATAGAGCAGAATACTACTTTAATTCTGGAAAATAGTCACAAAATAGTGAACGGGTTTGAAAACCTAAGGGAGTAGTACTAATTGAGGAAAGTATCACATAAATTAAGGAGGCAATTCGAAATCAATACCAAATTATAAGGAAAATACACAAAATCAATATTTTCTAAGGCAAGTATCACAGTCTTAAAGCGAACTTGTAAGAATTAGTATAAAATCACCATGTAAACAATCAATAGGATGAATAGTCAAGTTATTAAACGATGCATAACCTATATTGAACAATATAAGAGAAACCCTAAGCAGAGACACAGAACAGTAGGGGACTGAAACACTAGCAACAAAATTAAAGCAAAGAGAACATGACTCAAAGAAGAATCCAGAAGAACACACAGGCAAGCAAAATCGACAAAACAATGCGAATATAAACCCTAAAGCTATGGTTTCATCAGAATAGTGAGACTTAAGCAAAAATAATTTAGAAATCGTACTGAGAATCATAGATTAGTACTTAAAACCAGAAGATAAAGTATTTTCTGAAAGGGGATAAGAAACCCTATTTTCAAAAGGAACAAAAAATGTTCAAAACTTGAATAATCGTAAAGATCGAGTAGAAAATAATTCAAAACATAAAGGTACGAGTTAAAAATCTTCAAAATACAGAGATTTAAGAGGTTTGGGTCAAGATTAGGGTTTCATAAGAAACCAGAGAGAGGAGTAAGAAAACCTAGTTGTGAAACTTAAGAATAATGATGTTTATAGCACCATCGAGCCCAAAAACTATCGGAGAAAGGCCGAAAACAACCCCAGGCAAGGCTTCAGTGACCGTCTGTCATGGTGAAGACCCATAAGGTCTCAGGGGTGGTGGGAACCAATGAGATGAGGCTTCAAGGCGGCTGGTGGTCGAAAGGGGTGAGGCTGTAGGTGGCTGGAGAGATAGTGAAAGCCATCGGAGAAGAAGAACCAGAAGGTTCTAGAGAAAAGGAGGAGAGGAAGAGACAGATAGAGAGAGAGAGAGAGAGCGAGAGACCGGTCTCGAAAATAAGGGGTCAAGGGGGTAGTTGGGAGAGTTTAATTGTGGTAAGAATTATCTGGGCCGTTGATCTTGTTTGATCAACGACTCAGATCGAGTGGGGGTTGGGCTGGTTAAATTAATTAGTTCATGGTTCGGGTGATTTAGGAATTGAGTAGGTTTAATTTAGGGTGGAATTGGGGTTAAAATTGAAAGGAAATGGGGCTATAATTGAAATAAACGGGCTAGATGTTAAATGGCCAATTTTCCCAGTTTTATTTTATAAAATAACAATAATGATTTTAGAACCAAATTAAAAGCACTGAACTAATTAATAATATATAAATATTAATCCAAAAATACTGAAAATAATTTTATAATTGCAAAATGCTGTTAATCGTAAAATAGGCTATAATTGCAATTATATACAATTTAGCTTTAAAAATACCAAATAAATTCGTAAAAATATACAAAAGTTACTTTAATTATATCTTGGTGTAAATATGAGGATAAAAATAAGTTAATGATAAAAAGGATAATTTTTTGGGAATAATTACTGATTTTGTATTGCCAAAAATGGGCAATACATCGATTTTAAAATCTTTAAAAATTAGGAAAAAATGCCAAAATTCTTGGGCATGCTTATACATAAATACACATACTATTTTGAAAGTGTTTTGACTGTAAAAATATATAGGAAAAAATTAGGTATCAACATATGCCCCTCTTTACCTCGGAAGGATGAAAGAGTTGTCGGGTAAAGATATGATGGCCAATTTTGACCAAATGTATTGATTGAAGAATTTTGACCGAGCTTTGGTCCCTGAGCTGCCTACATATCTCTGGTCTTACAGGAATCTGGCCATGTGTAGTTCAGGATCCATTGGCGGATTATTGCCGATGGAGATTTCGAGAGATGGACGCGATGTTCAGGTTGAGAAGAATGGTCAGAGTTTGATAGGCTGCGGGAACTGGAGCGGGATTGCTCCTGCTGAGATGGCCATTGCTAGTCGGTGTACCTACAAATGAATAATACCAACATACATTGTGCGTAAATTTAAACGTGATGCAAGTTCCTGTTGGACCATGAATACTGTCTTTGGACGGGTAGGATGACGTCCTCAGACCATGACGTCCTGGGCCATGAAGCATATAATAAAGGATTCACAGGCTATGAAATGATGTTGCCGGGCTAGGAGAATGATGCCTCCGAACTATGACGCCTTTGAATAATGATATGCAAAAGATAAAAATGGGGTCCTCAGGCCATGGCATGGCGTTCTTGGGCTATAAAGATGGGGCCTCTGAACAATGATGCCTTTGGATAATTTGGCAATCTTTTAGCCAGCCATGTAATAAAGAATAAAGTGGTGATGTTTCAGCCAGCGGATGCAAATAAATAAAATATGGCGATATTACAGCCGATTCAGGATTTGAATAGAGGTGGCGATATTTCAGCCGATGCAGGATGTAAATAAAGGTGGAGATATTTCAGCTGACGCAGGATGTAAAATAAAGTGGCGATATTTCAGTCAATACAGGATGTAAATAAAGATGGCGATATTTCAGCCATGCAGATGGAGGTCGAGTTTAACCTCGAAAGGCAGAATGGTAGCCTTATGCAATATAGAAAATGCAGATAGAGAAAGAGCTTAGTCTCGGAAGGCAAAATGGTAGCCTGATGCAATGCGAAAAATGCAGATGGAGATAGAGTTTAGTCTCAGAAGGCAGAAAAGTAGGATAAATACAGATGGAGACATAGCTTAGTCTCGGAAAGCAGAAAGGTAGCCTTGTGCAATGCAGAAAAATGCAGATGGAGGTGGAGCTTAACCTCGTAAGGCAGAATAGTAGCCTTATGCAATGTAGAAAATAAAGGCGAATAACGATGAAATATCTTAGTTGATAGATGATAGCTGATTGCTGTATTGTGGTTGCTGGAAATGTCTCGTACGGAGAGCAATTGTAAATAGGCGGTGAGTCTGAGTGTTGTATTCCTGAAAAACTTATGAGTGTGTAATCTTATCTGATGATCTTGGGTGCCTGCAGCCAAAGAAAAATTGTGAGTTTTGTAAAGGGGGAAGGTTAGTCCGTCTTCCCGTGGACCTCACTTGTCCTACATGGCTCTTGTTTTTATTGGGGTAGCGTCACCGAACAAAGCAATTTTGATAGTAATCATGCATGATTTAGTAAAAGTGTAACGTAAATACATAAAATAGTTTTCTTTTAGATGAACTGAAGACTGCGGTGTGGTTCGAGACATTGCAACCTCTCTCGCTTCGAAATTTTGAGGGTCCTCCTCAAAATTCTGCCCTAGTTTACTGGGCTGGTGCCTCTGACGGCTGCATGTTGGTAAATAGCTGAAGATCAACTTCGAAATTTTGAGGGTCCTCCTCAAAATTCTGCCCCGATTTCCAATAGAAGGGGAAATAATTTTTTTTTGAATTGTGACCGAACCCATAAGGCTGCCTACCTATCCCCTCTTAAATGGGAATCAGATCAGACGTAGTTCAAATTACATCATAAAGGAAATCATAAATGGTTAAACATAGTATCGCTTCACTGCATCTGAATTGATCGGCTTCGGCCAAACTTCTCCGTCCATTTTTGCAAGTATGAGGGCTTCTCCTGTTAGAACCCGGTGAACTATATATGGACCCTGTCAGTTGGGAGAGAATTTCCCTTTGGCTTCATCCTGATGTGGGGAGATTTTCTTTAATACCAGCTGCCCCGGTGTGAATTATCTTGGCTTGACTCTTTTGTTGAAGGCTATGGACATTCTGTTCTGATAAAGTTGACCATGACAAACTGCGTTTATTCTTTTTCCGTCTATAAGGGCTAACTACTCGTAGCGACTCTTTACCCATTCTACGTCTTCAAGTTCCGCTTCCTGTATAATCCTCAGGGAGGGAATCTTTACTTCGGCGGGAATGATTGCCTCTGTACCATAAACTAACATATAGGGAGTTGCCCCAGTTGATGTGCGAATTGTGGTATGGTGGTATCCTAATAAAGCAAATGATATCTTTTCGTGCCATTGCTTATGCTTCTCTATCATTTTTCTCAGTATCTTCTTGATATTCTTGTTGGCCGTTTCTACAGCCCCATTCATCTGAGGTCTGTAGGCTGTAGAATTCTTGTTTTTGATCTTGAATGTTTCACACATTGCTTTTATCAGGTCATTGTTGAGATTGGGACCATTATCAGTAATGATTGACTCTGGGATGCTGAACCGACAAATGATACGGTCGTGGACAAAGTCTGACACAACTTTCTTAGTCACTGCCTTGTATGATGCTGCTTCAACGCATTTGGTAAAAAATCAATTGCCACTAGAATGAACCTATGTCCATTTGATGTGGCATGCTCGATAGGTCCGATAACATCCATTCCCCAAGCGGCGGACGGCTATGGCGAACTTGTTGCATTAAGCTCATTAGGAGGCACCTTTATCATGTCTGCGTGTATCTGACAACGATGGCACTTTCAGACATACTGGATGCAGTCCGTCTCCATAGTCATCCAAAAATAACTAGCTCGGTGTATTTTCTTTGCTAAGACAAAACCATTCATATGTGGCCCGCAGGTCCCTGCATGAATTTCCTCTAATAGCCTGGATGCTTCCTTTGCATCGACGTACCTTAATAATCCCAAATCAGGAGTCCTCCTATACAAGATTCCTCCGCTATGAAAGAAATTATTGGATAACCTTCGAAGTGTGCGCTTCTGAGTAGCGTATGCAAGTTCTGTATATTCTCCTGTGGCTAAATATTCCTTGATATCATGAATCCAAGGTTTTCCGTCTGCTTCTTCTTCAACATGAGCACAATAAGCTGGCTGATTATGGATTTTCATAGGAATAGGATCAATGAAATTTTTGTCTAGGTGTTGTATCATGGACGATAGGGTAGCCAATGCATCAGCAAACTCATTCATGATTCTAGGGACATGCTGAAACTCTGTCTTTGTGAATCTCTTCCTCAAATCCTGTACATGATGCAGATAAGAGAGTATCTTGGAATTCTTGGTTGCCTATTCTTCTCGGACCTGATATATAAGCAAGTCTGAATCCCCAATCACTAGCAACTCCTGAACGTTCATGTCAATAGCCAACTTGAGCCCTAAGATGCAGGCTTCGTATTCGGCCATGTTGTTGGTGCATGGGAATATGAGCTTTGCAGACACCGAATAATGTTGACTGGTTTCTGATACTAGGATTGCTCCTATGCCAACTCCTTTGAAGTTTGTTGCTCCATCAAAAAACATTCTCCAACCGTCATAGGATTCTGCAATGTCTTCTCCTACGAAGGATACCTCCTCATCAGGAAAATAAGTTTTTAGGGGTTCGTATTCTCTATCCATGGGATTTTCAGCAAGATGATCTGCCAATGCCTGTACCTTGACTGCCTTCTGATTCATGCAACCAATGTCGAATTCACTCAGCAGGATTTGCCACTTGGCCAGCTTGCCAGTGGGCATGGGCTTCTGAAAGATGTACTTCAGCGGATCCATTCTTGATATGAGATAAATAGTATAGGCACATAAATAATGCCTCAACTTCTGAGCTACCCAAGTCAGAGCATAACAGGTGCACTCTAATAGAGAATACTGGGCCTCGTATGGGGTGAAATTCTTGCTGATATAGTAGATGGCCTGTTCCTTTCTCCTTGTTTCGTCATGTTGTCCTAGAACACAACCGAATGCTCCATCCAATAATGCAAGGTAGAGCAGTAGAGGTCTACCTGGTTCGGGCGGAACCAAAACTGGTGGTGTTGACAGGTATTCCTTGATTCTGTCGAAGGCTTTCTGACATTCACCAGTCCATTTGGTAGAGACGTCTTTCTTCAACATCTTAAAGATTGGCTCACAAATGACAGTGGACTAAGCTATGAACCGGCTGATATAATTGAGTCTCCCCAGGAAACTCATCACGTCCTTCTTGTTCTTTGGCGGTGGCAATTCTTGAATGGCCTTAACCTTTGATGGATCCAGTTCTATTCCTCGGTGACTCATTATGAACCCACGTAATTTTTCGGCGGGAACCCCGAATGCACACTTGGTGGGGTTCAGCTTCAAATTGTACCTTCTCAGTCTCTCGAAGAATTTCCTCAGATCTTCCATATGGTCAGTGACTCTCTTGGATTTAATGATGATGTCGTCTATATATACCTCGATCTCTTTGTTTATCATATCATGAAAAATAGTAGTCATGGCCCTCACGTAGGTGGCCCCAACATTCTTTAACCCATAGGACATCACCTTCTAACAATACATTCCCTATGGCGTAATGAAAGCAGTTTTCTCCGCGTCTTCCTCATCCATCCATATCTGATGATACCCAGCAAAACAATCAACGAATGGCTGCAGTTCATGCTTGGCACAGTTGTCAATTAGAATGTGTATGTTTGGCAAGGGGAAGTCATCTTTCGGACTGGCCCGGTTAAGATCCCGGTAGTCGACACAGACTCTAACCTTTCTGTCCTTCTTTGGTACTGGCACAATATTGGCTAACCATGTTGGATCCTCTACTACCCTGAGAACCTTGGATTTGACTTGCTTGGTGACTTCTTCCTTGATTTTCAAACTCATGTCAGGTTTGAACTTCCTAAGCTTCTGCTTTACCAGGGGACATGTCGGATCGGTTGGCAACTTATGAGCTACAACAGATGTACTGAGACTAGTCATACCATCATACGACCAGGCGGATATGTGCTCATATTCCCTTCGAAATTCCGTGTACTCTTCCTTTCCTGATGGTGACAGATGAACACTGATGCGCGTTTCTTTGATGTTTTTTGTATTTCCCAAGTTAACAACCTCAGTCTCGTCCAAGTTGGACTTAGGTCTATTTTTGAAATCCTCAACCTCTTTAACAACCTCTTCTGGTATATCATCTTCTTCTGAGTCTATATCCGTTTGTTGCATTGTCTCGTTGCAAGTCACAATCGTCGGTTTATCAGGATAATTAATAGTAGTGCTGTGTAAATAAAGTAAACGATGAAAAGTAATAAGAGCAAGATTTATAAGAAACTGAAATGCTTTGATAAATTTCATAATTGTTTTGAACATTGGATCTCTTCTTTCGAAATTAAAATGCGAAAAAAAAATAAACTAGTAAAAATAAAGATGATGTATGGTGCTTTGTTCAGCCTTGCTACCCTGAAGCTTTCTGGGCCTTGGTGGTTCTGATGGACCAATTGTTGTGGCGTGCTCCTCGGCTCACGGCTTGTATGGAAGAGCCTTCCGCCCCTTCCTCCTCCAAAATGACGCAACAATCCATGTTATCATCTTCTAAAAATAAATTCCTCATTGCTGCCAGTGCTTCATCTTCTTCTGACCCATATATGACATCGACGGGCTGGAAAGTTTGCTCCAGGTGAGGTATCGGATGCTCCAGTTAATAGTAGGGACTGCACCATGGTGGTGACCAGTGGTTGAACTCCTCCCAAGTGTATTCATATCCTAAACCAAAAGTGGTACCATGTTAGTTCAGCTTGATAGGTTTGGTGATTCCCTGGAGGTTCTTGCCAAGCCCTTTGCCAGGTATATTCGCTCCAATTCAGTATACTTTCAATCTTGTTATCCCACCATTTATCCTTGTCCACGGCGTTGACTCGCTCAATGTGATGGTAAGTTTCTCCACCTATCTTCTTTCTTCCTTCGATTGCCGGGATGGTCTGGCGACTGTATATGGGATTGCTACCGTCGCCGTGAATAATCACCTCTTGGTGATTCTATTCAAACGTCACTGCCTAGTGTAGAGTTGATGCGACAGCCCCAGCGTCATGAATCCAAGGTCGTCCCAGAAGTAAGTTGTAAGATGCTGGGACGTATATTACTTGAAAGTCAACGTCGAACCAGGTCGGTGCCATTTCTAGACACAAATTGATTTCCCCAATAGTGGACCTTTTGCGAACCATCGAAAGCTTTGACATTGATGGCTCAATCCTTGATCTCATACATACTCTTCCCTAATATTATGAGAGTCACCAATGGACAAATATTGAGGCTGGACCCTCCGTGAATCAGAATTCTAGTGATGAAATGATCCTCGCACTGTATAGTGATGTGCAATGCTTTGTTGTGGCTCAACCCTTTTGGTTACAACTCATCTTTGTGGAAAGAGATTTTGTGAGTCTCCAATGCCTGCCCTACCATGTTCGCCATTTCTCCTCCAGTTATGTTGCTGGGTACATATGCCTTACTCAGCATCTTCAACAAGGCATTCTTATATGCATCGGAGCTGTGCAGAAGAGCTAGGATGGAGATCTGTGCCAACGTTTTATTTAGTTGATCAACGACCGAGTACTCTTTTGCTTGTATCTTCCTCCAGAGATCATCGGGCCCAGTTTCAATAGGCTGTCCATAGGTCTGTTTACTTGATTCAGCTAAATGTTTTGGAGTATAAACCCTGCCGGTTCTTGTTATACCCCACGCTGCAACTGCTTCTCCGGTTTTGGCTTTTCCTTTTCTCCTTGCCTCGGCCGTGTAATCCCAGGGGATGGTCTTCGTATGGAATGGTGATATGGCTATCATTACTATCGGGATGGGTACCCTTGCTTTGGGAGGTAACACATCAACCTCAAATAGTATATGTGCCTTTGGGGATCCAAACTCAACCTTAATTGGTCCTGGCATCTTTACGGAAGATGGTGTTTCAAGATCGAGCGGTAGGGACATGTTCAATTCAGCATCTTCAGAAGGTTGAATTTGGACTACAATCGGATTACGTGCGACCGCTGGTTTCTTTGGTTTGTCACCCTCAGCGATTAATCCGATCGACCCTTTGGGGTCCCAATCATCCTCTATCTCGATCATGTGAATACCTCCGCCTTTGTGGTCAGGTAGAGGGTTGTTGTGGACATTCGGAGCAGGCTCTTTTGCCATAATGATCTTGTTGTCAATCAAAGCCTGAATCTTGTCTTTCAGGGAGCGACACTCGTTAATGGTATGCCCCTTCATGCCGGAATGGTATGCATAGGTTTTGTTCGGGTTGATCCATTGTGAAGGATTTTTTGGAGTTATGGCAGGGATAGTGGTGATGTAAACAACATCTTTGAGCCTTTCATACAGCTGGTTGATAGTTTCAGCAATGGCGGTGTATTGTTTGGGAGGTTTGCGGTTGAAGTTTGGTCGGGGTCTAGGGAAGTTTTGGCGAGGTGATTGATAGTGAGCTTGTTGGGTGTTGTAGGCATGGTAGACGTGTGCGGGTTTGGAGTATTTGGGTGAAGTAGGCAGATATGCGGGAGGTGGAGATGATTGGTAAGTAGGTGGTGGAGCTTGGTAAGCAGGCGAGGGTGCTTGGTAATTTAGGGTAGTGAGTGGAGGTAATGGATAGTTTTGGTATTTGATCGGGGATTTTGTCCTTTGTGCAACCATCACAGCACCCACATCCCTTTTCTTGGATGTGCCACCAAACTGTAGAGCCTTGTTGGTAGCCTGTAATGCTTCAAAGTTAGTGACCATACAACTTTTGATACCTTCCTTGATCCTTTCCCCTAGTTTGATGATGTCGGAAAATTTCTGGCCTTCTATCAACATCAACCTCTCATGGTACTGTGGGTCCTGGGCCTGGACGAAAAACTTGTTCATTTCTTCCTCTTCTAAAGCTGGCCTGACCTTAGTGGCTTTCGACCTCCAACGAGTAGCATACTTGCAGAATGTCTCCGTGGGTTTCTTCTTTAAGTTCTGGATGTAGAACACATCTGGTGCATTCTCTGTGTTGAATCTGAATTTGTCCATGAAATCGGATGCCATATTTACCCAACTCAACCACTTCTTTGGGTCTTGGCTAATATACCAAGATAGGGCATCCCCTTTCAGACTTCTCATAAAGAGCTTTATGTGAATCTTTTCATCCTTTTCTACTCCGACCACTTTATCGCAATATGTCCTTAACTGAACTCTGGGATCCCTAGTGGCATCGAACATCTCGAACTTGGGAAGTTTGCACTCCTCGGGCAGTTAGACATCTGGTTGATGCAAAGGTCTTCATAATCCAGTCCCTCGATTCCCTTGCTTCCTTCGACACCCTGAACTCTGCTAGTCAACTTCTTGAGTTCCGTAGCCAGATTCTTGATAAGTGAGTCTTTATCATCAGACTCAGGTATACTCGAGGCGGGATGAATGGGGTGTGGTATGGTTTCCACATAGATGGGAGTGTTGTGGTGATGATCACTTGTGGAAGTGTGGCATGTGTTGCAGTGGTGATGGGGAGTGGGTTGGTTTTGTGGTGGTGTGGGATTTTGAGTGTTGGGGAAGTTGACATCTGGGGTGGTGAGGGAAAATAACAGACTTGTCAAATTCCGAACTTGGTCCAATTCTTCCTGAAATTTCAATAACTTCTGTTCGAGCTGAGTGGCACTTTCCTTGGAAACCTGAATACCCTGAGAAGTCTCTATCCTTTCAACTGAGTTCTCCTTCCCGATGTTGCTCAAATCTTCCATTTTCCCTTGTTCTTGTTTCTGATAGGACTCGGAGGAGGAGGACTTGGAGGGCCCTCGGATCTTATGGAATATGATGATGATTCCAGAGTGCACGAACTAACCTTTGGGGAGGGGAATAAACAAAAATAAAACAAAAGGTAACAGGTCATTAGGGTTTGTGAGAAGAAAACATTGCAATATTTAAACACATAGTGTAAGAATATAAATCGTGGCCTAATTTGGGAGCCTCGTTGTGCTCGAGGTAGGCGTAGCGACAAGTAAATTTGGAGAACTTAGAATGCTAAATGAAAAATAAGATGAATCCCAAAACGATACTAAATAACAAGAAATAAAGATGTTAATAGTGGCCATAGGCCCTATTACATTTGCAAAGCAAAGAATAACCCCTATCTAATTGATCCCAGAAGGACCTTCCCCAGACTCGGCATCTTTAGTTCCATCAAGCAGCTTCACCAGCTCACGCAGTCCTAGCAGCAAATAAGCTCTAGCCAAGTGTCCTCCTTCGTTTCCTTCAACATTCTGGCAATTTTCAATCCTTTGGATGAATTTCCTTTCCAGCTCCACTATGCTCCAAGTATCTGTTGGCGACCATGCCGAATCTAGGGATTTCGTGCCCTATTTTCTGCAAAACAAAAATGTTAGGCCCTTATCCCTGCTAGACTCAACTATTTAAATATCAATAATTGGCATAAGCAATATTTAGTTCTCCAAATAAATGCACAGACATGGTAATGTCCGTTTGGGTTCCAAGGAAACCCAGTGGACTTTGGACAAGGCTTCGGCTAGGTTTGACAGTGATGCATGCACAATTGAACAGAGTAAGGTTTCTATGGGGTATTAGACTGGTACCCTTGAGCGGACAACTCAAGAGAGAAAGACACGAAACCGTCGACTGCACCGCCGATCAACTGGTTTTACCGCAAATACGCCTTTGCTAAATTTAGGAGGTGTAGTATTGGAAGGGCGTAACCACTCATTATAAGCGTTGCTATGGTATTTTGTTTGGCACGAGTGGAATATGATGTTGAAGATGCAATTACAAGAATGAAACAAGTTGTCACGTATTTGCACTTTCATAAAGTAATGATTACAATAATTACTCATAATTACAATAGTATTAAAAGAAAAGTGGTAAAAGAAAGCATTAAGGAAAAAAACAAAGAACCAAGCCAGTCTCGTAGGAGAAGAAGAGATAAAGACATTAAGTAAAAGCAATAAAGAAGCAATAAAGTCACAAATAATATGAAATGGTAAAAGCCTAAAGAAATCCCCAACAGGGTCGCTATGCTGTCGATGCCCCCTTTTTTCTTTAAAGGCGAAATCGGGTTTGCGAAATTTGGGCGGACAACTCTATTCCTTTTGGGAATTTGGGTTTGAGATTTAGAAGAGTCTCCACCTAATGATTAAGTGCATTAGGACACTAAGAAATTAAAAGAAAGGAAGAACCAGAGAGCGGGTAAGGGCTTGAAATTATCCCGGGGGAAGGTGTTAGGCACCCCCCAAGATCCACTAGTGTGGTTCCTGGCCATGCTACAATTGTGACTTTAGAGCAAGCAAGCATACAAGTCAATTTCACATAATGACTGCAAGTAGGTATGTATAAAGGTTAGTACACATGCTGAAGTTATGAATAAGTAATTTTCTAGTTATTTAAAAAGAATGTCTAAATGCAGAAAAATGGGATCGAGTAATGAATATAAATAATCAAACAAAGGAGTGAGTGAGCAGAAATTTTTTAGAGGAAAAGAACAGTGCGAAAAATTAAGGAGGAATTTTAATGACTGAAACGAAATGCAGAATTTTAAAGAACTGAAAATTGATAATAACGAAATTACATAAGGGAAAAGGGGTCCCTAGGTTTGTAAAATACATGGATTATCCACACAACACCTGGTAACTAATTGTAGGCATGGTTTTATCGCATGATCATCATCTCTATGTCTACCCCTTCCCACCCCATTAAGGTATTAAAGCGCGGAATGGTATCATTACTTATTGCATATTATTACCCGTCCCGATCCTATCAGTCCCGGAGGCATTTGGGACTACTGGTCCTAAAATGAAGGGAATTGGGGATTTTCAAAAGTTTGAAAAAGGTAAAAATCTAGGCGACAAACAAAACATGTAATCAAGTAGGAGAGAAGAAAACAACAGTTAAGGCTGAAACAGGCCTCCTCACGCAAAGGCAAATAAATAGCATGACTTCAAATACTGGTTATGATTTTAATTAAATAAGGCGTAGGGTAGGGTGATTCATCACATATTTTTCAGATGAGGAGTCCGCATTAGCCTTGTCTGGATCTAGTATATCAGAATTGACGTACCTATTAGTTGGCCTAAGTGAGACCTATATATGCATGATATCTAATAAAGCACACTGATTTTAAATGAGGATTAATGGTTTTATAAACAAAGATGATCCCCAGATTTTTAAACGGCTTTACGCCTAGTTTTTTTAGATGTGTAGATAAGATAGACGACTGATTTGATTGGTTATTCCTATAGGCATGATGTCTAAGCATCATTGGTTTTGGGTAGTTACATAAATGCAAGAGTCCTATAGGCATGGTATCTAAAATGAATTTGATTATTATCGAGCCTATACTGTTTGAGGGGGATATACATTCAGAAGTGCAGAAAAACTTAAGGTCATGATCTCTATATGCAAAACTTGGAGGCATGATTTCTAAGATGCAGAAGTAAATGACCTATAGACATGATTTCTAAGATGAAAGTGCAGAAGTAAGTAAATGACCTATAGACATGATTTCTAAGATGAAAGTGCAGAAGTAAGTAAATGACCTATAGACATGATATGCTGAAGTTATGAATATGTGATTTCCTAGTTATTTAAAAAGAATGTCTAAATTCAAAAAAATGGGATCGAGTAATGAATACAAATAATCAAACAAAGGAGTGAATGAGCAAAAAAATTTTAGAGGAAAAGAAAAATGCGGAAAATTAAGGAGGAATTTTAATGAAAGAAATGAAATGCAACATTTTAAAGAACTGAAAATTGATAATAACGAAATTACATAAGGGAAAAGGGGGTCCTAGGTTTGTAAAATACATGGATCATCCATGCAACACCTGGTAACCAATTGTACGCATGATGTTATCGCGTGATCATCATCTCTATGTCTACCCTTTCCCACCCCGTTAAGGAATTAAAGCGCGAAATAGTATCGTTATTTATTGCATGCTATTACCTATCCCGATCCTATCAGTCCCGGAGGCATTTGGGACTACTAGTCCTAAAAAGAAGGGAATTGGGGATTTTTAGAAGTTTGAAAAAGGTAAAAATCTAGACGACAAACAAAAGACGTAATCAAGTAGGAGAGAAGCAAATAACAGTTAAGTCTCAAACATGCATCCTCACTCAAAGGCAAATATATAGCATGACTTCAAATACTGGTTATGGTCTTAATTAAATAAGGCATAGGGCAAGCTGATTCATCACATATTTTTTAGATGAGGAGTCAGCATTAGCCTTGTCTAGATGTAGTTTATCAGAATTGACGCAATTAATTACCTATTAGTTGGCCTAAGTGAGACCTATATATGCATGATATCTAACAAAGCACACTAATTTTAAATGAGGATTACTGGTTTTATAAACAAAGATGATCCTCAGATTTTTAAACGGCTTTACGCCTAGTTTTTTTAGATGTGTAGATAAAATAGACGACTGATTCGATTGGTTATTCCTATAGGAATGATGTCTAAGCGTCATTGGTTTTGTGTGGTTACATAAATGTAAGAGTCCTATAGGCATGGTATCTAAAATGAAGTTGATTATTATCGAGCCTATACTGTTTGCCCAATGTATATGCAGAAGTGCAGAAAAACTTAAGGTCATGATCTCTATATGCAGAAGTTGGAGGCATGATTTCTAAGATGCAGAAGTAAATGACCTATAGACATGATTTCTAAGATGAAAGTGCAGAAGTAAGTAAATGACCTATAAACATGATTTATAAGATGAAAGTGCAGAAGTAAGTAAATGACCTATAGACATGATTTCTACCCTTTTTGCATTCATCCCCGTCCCTTTTCACTAGCCATCCCAATAGTTATTACAACAGTATTACAGACCCAAATGAATCAGAACAGAAAAGTAAAATTACATCAGAAGTTCCAGCTACATCCAAACAGCCTACTCCAGACTCAAAGTCCAACAATATGAGATAAACCAACTTCCAGGGTCAAGCTTCCAAAAGCCTTTCTCCTCCTTTGGGTGTGTCAAAGGTCCAAGGAGCTTCTTGAACTCCAGGCAGTGCTTACACCCAATTTCAATGCAAAATTAAGAACATAGTGCAGTGTGGAATTGCTTGCACTCAATTGTCCCAGTTCAGAGGGAACTCATGGTCCCCAAAGCAAGGCTCATAGGAGGGGGGCAGAACTTAAGAATCTAAGTATAAATGTAAGTGCATTGGGGAAGAATTGGGGAGAGCCATGGCAGGCTAGTGGTCATGCCCAGCAATTGGGAATGCTGGCACACAACCTGTTGGCCAAACTTAGGAGTTGTGCTCAACTCAACCTGCGTGCCTAACTCACGCTGTAATGCCCTCCAAAGGTGTTAGGTGAACTGCGTACCTCGGTTAGAAAGACACGTGCACACAATGAAGACAAACGATCTCGCGAATGTAGATATCAGCTAACCGCTATAAAGAATAGGGTACTGCGACATGAATGAAGTGTGATGACTTGGTTAGCCTATCTCACTTCTATTTATGAATCTCTAACTTCTAAAGAAAATAACCAGGTCTCTGATGCTCATACATTACTTGCTGGCAATTTAAAATCGAGCTCCATATGCAACTATATCCTTCTTCATCCTTCTCTACCAATAATGCTACCATAAGTTCTGATACATCTTGGCAGTACCTGGATGAATATAATACCGGGAACTGTATGACTCTTCAAGAATCAACTCATGAAGTCCATCTACATTAGGCACACAAATATGACCCTGCATCCTCAAAACTCCATCATATCCAACAGTTTAACCTGTTTGGTACTACCGTACCGCACTGTGTGCCTAAGGACAAGCAAATGAGGGTGTCGATGCCCCCTTTTTTCTTTAAAGGCGAAATTAGGTTTGCGATATTTGGGCGGACAACTCTATCCCTTTTGGGAATTTGGGTTTGAGATTTAGAAGAGTCGCCATCTAATAATTAAGTGCATTAGGACACTAAGAAATTAAAAGAAAGGAAGAACCAGAGAGCGGGTAAGGGCTTTAAATTATCCCGGGGGAAAAGTGTTAGGCACCCCCAAGATCCACTATTGTGGTTCCAGGCCATGCTACAATTATGACTTTAAAGCAAGTAAGCATACAAGTCAATTTTACATAAAGACTGCAAGTAGGTATGTATAAAGGTTGCTAAATATGCTGAAGTTATAAATATGTGATTTCCTAGTTATTTAAAAAGAATGTCTAAATTCAAAAAAATGGGATCGAGTAATGAATACAAATAATCAAACAAAGGAGCGAATGAGCAAAAATTTTTTAGAGGAAAAGAACAGTGCGAAAAATTAAGGAGGAATTTTAATGAAAGAAATGAAATGCAAAATTTTAAAGAACTGAAAATTGATAATAACGAAATTACATAAGGGAAAAGGGGGTCCTAGGTTTGTAAAATACATGGATCATCCATGCAACACCTGGTAACCAATTGTACGCATGATGTTATCGTGTGATCATCATCTCCATGTCTAGCCTTTCCCATCCCGTTAAGGAATTAAAGCATGAAATAGTATTGTTATTTATTACATGCTATTACCTGTCCCGATCCTATCAGTCCCGGAGGCATTTGGGACTACTAGTCCTAAAAAGAAGGGAATTGGGGCTTTTTAGAAGTTTGAAAAAGGTAAAAATCTAGACGACAAACAAAAGACGTAATCAAGTAGGAGAGAAGCAAATAACAGTTAAGGCTCAAACATGCCTCCTCACTCAAAGGCAAATACATAGCATGACTTCAAATACTGGTTATGGTCTTAATTAAATAAGGCATAGGGCAAGCTGATTCATCACATATTTTTTAGATGAGGAGTCAGCATTAGCCTTGTCTAGATGTAGTTTATCAGAATTGACGCAATTAATTACCTATTAGTTGGCCTAAGTGAGACCTATATATGCATGATATCTAACAAAGCACACTAATTTTAAATGAGGATTACTAGTTTTATAAAAAAAGATGATCCGCAGATTTTTAAACGGCTTTACGCCTAGTTTTTTTAGATGTGTAGATAAAATCGACGACTGATTCGATTGGTTATTCCTATAGGCATGATGTCTAAGCGTCATTGGTTTTGTGTGGTTACATAAATGTAAGAGTCCTATAGGCATGGTATCTAAAATGAAGTTGATTATTATCGAGCCTATACTGTTTGAGGGGGATATACATGCAGAAGTGCAGAAAAACTTAAGGTCATGATCTCTATATGCAGAAGTTGGAGGCATGATTTCTAAGATGCAGAAGTAAATGACCTATTGACATGATTTCTAAGATGAAAGTGCAGAAGTAAGTAAATGACCTATAGACATGATTTATAAGATGAAAGTGCATAAGTAAGTAAATGACCTATAGACATGATTTCTACCCTTTTTTTCATTTATCCCCTTCCCTTTTCACTAGCCATCCCAATAGTTATTACAACAGTATTACGACCCAAATGAATCAGAACAGAAAAGTAAAATTACATAAGAAGTTCCAACTACATCCAAAAAGCCTAATCCAGACTCAAAGTCCAACAATATGAGATAAACCAACTTCCCGGGTCAAGCTTCCAAAAGCTTTTCTCGTCCTTTGGGTGTGTCAAAGTTCCAAGGAGCTTCTAGAACTCCAGGCAGTGCTTATACCCAATTTCAGTGCAAAAATAAGAATATAGTGTAGTGTGGAATTGCCAGCCCTCAAATGTCCCAGTTCAAAGGGAACTCATGGTCCCCAAAGCAAGGCTCATAGGAGGGGGGGCAGAACTTAAGAACCTAAGAATAAGTGTAAGTGCATAGGGCAAGAATTGGGGAGAGCCATAGCAGGCTAGTGGTTATGCCCAGCAATTGGGAATGTTGGCACACCCCTGATCAACCTGTTGGCCAAAATTAGGAGTTAGGATCCATTTTGGATCAGGTTATGGCCTTGGCAGCAATTTAGGTACTGTCAGGCCAAAACCTTAACTCAAGCACATAGAAGGGAATAAGGGTGGGGATTCATGATAAAATAGCAAGAAAGGAAAATAATTAGCACAAATCATTGGACATAAGCAGTAAAGTGAACAAGGATGTTGAAGCTGTAAAGTATACACATAGAGGTAAGGCAAAAAATTAAATAAAAGACATATAAGTTTCAAAGAAACTAAATAAGAAAGCAGTAGTCTTAAGAGATCCTAGTTGCACAAAGTTATTCCAAAAGATCCCAAGCAAAGCAAA
The DNA here is from genome assembly GCA_026770625.1 of Nicotiana glauca. Taxonomy (NCBI): domain Eukaryota; kingdom Viridiplantae; phylum Streptophyta; class Magnoliopsida; order Solanales; family Solanaceae; genus Nicotiana; species Nicotiana glauca. The sequence continues at coordinate 80,435 of MU761821.1, read as the reverse complement.
GTGTTGATTTTAAATTAGTAGTGCAGGTGAGTATTGCAATTGGAAGTGTTTCATTCGTGTGTAATTTGAGATGTGAAATGTATCAGTTGTGTAATGCAAAAGAGAATGAGGGTACTTATAGTACTGAAGACGATTAAACAAACAAGGTAACAATCAATAATCCCACAATAATTATAGACTTGGGTATCAATCATAATCAAATCAACATAAGGACTCCCCTTTAATTAAGGAATCAAAGTCAAACGGTAATAAGCAATTATTTAAAAGGAAAGAAATCATAAGGCATAATATGATCACATAAGGAAACATAATAGCATGAGGTATACAATAAAGACTAGGTACATGATACTTAATTAAGGAAATATGTCAGACAAATCAACAACATATTTGTGCACATATATAGAGCAGAATACTACTTTAATTCTGAAAAATAGTCACAAAATAGTGAACGGGTTTGAAAATCTAGGGGATTAGTACTAATTGAGGAAAGTATCACACAAATTAAGGAGGCAATTCAAAATTATTACCAAATTATAAGAAAAATACACAAAATCACAATTTTTAAGGCAAGTATCACAGTCTTAAAGCGAACTTGTAAGAATTAGTATAAAATCACCATGTAAACAATCAATAAGACAAATAGTCAAGTTATTAAACGATGCATAACCCATATTGAACAATATAAGAGAAACCCTAAGCAGAGACACAGAATTGTAGGGGACTGAAACACTAGCAACAAAATTAAAGCAAAGAGAACAGGACTCAAAGAAGAATCCAGAAGAACACACAGGCAAGCAAAAGCGACAAAACAATGCGAATATAAACCCTAAAGGGTTTCATCAGAATAGTGAGACTTAAGCAAAAATAATTTAGAAATCGTATTGAGAATCATAGATTAGTACTTAAAATCAGAAGATAAAGTATTTTCTGAAAGGGGATAAGAAACCCTATTTTCAAAAGGAACAAAAAATGTTCAAAACTTGAATAATCGTAAAGATCGAGTAGAAAATAGTTCAAAACATAAAGGTACGAGTTAAAAATCTTCAAAATACCGAGATTTAAGAGGTTTGGGTCGAGATTAGGGTTTCATAAGAAACCAGAGAGAGGAGTAAGAAAACCTAGCTGTGAAACTTAAGAACAATGGTGTTTATAGCACCATCGAGCCCAAAATCCATCGGAGAAAGGCCAGAAATAACCCCAGGCAAGGCTTCGGTGACCGTCTGGCATGGTGAAGACCCATAAGGTCTCGGGGATGGAGGGAACCAATGAGATGAGGCTTCAAGGCGGCTGGTGGTCGAAACAGGTGAGGCTGTAGGTGGCTGGAGAGATGGTGAGAGCCATCGGAGAAGAAGAACCAGAAGGTTCTAAAGAAAAGGAGGAGAGGAAGAGACAGATAGAGAGAGAGAGAGACCGTTCTCGAAAATGAGGGGTCAAGGGGGTAGTTGGGAGGGTTTAATTGTGGTAAGAAATATTTGGGCCATTGATCTTGTTTGATCAACGGCTCAGATCGAGTGGGGGTTGGGCTGGTTAAATTAATTGGATCGTGGGTCGGGTGATTTAGGAATTGGGTAGGTTTAATTTGGGGTGAAATTGGGGTTAAATTGAGGTTAAAATTGAAAGGAAATGGGGCTATAATTGATATAAAACGGGCCAGATGTTAAATGACCAATTTTCCCCTTTTTATTTTATAAAATAGTAATAATGATTTTAGAACCAAATTAAAAACACTAAACTTATCAGATGCTGGTCAGCAAGAATGATCTCATACTTAGGAAGAGTTCAACTTATCAAATTAGTCCTATTTGGAGTTCAAACTTACTAGGCTCAAATTTTCTTAATCCCAAAGAAGATTATGAAGATGATAGAGACTGTATGCAGGAATTTTTTGTGGACTAGCTCAAATGAATTCCCCAGAAAGGATAAAATGTGTCAACCTAAATCAGTAGGTGGATTGATTGTGATTAATATGCGGATATGGAACAAGGCAGCAGTTTTAAAACACCTATGGGCACTTGCTATGAAGAAGGATACTCTGTGGATTAGGTAGGCACACACCTACTACATAAAGAGAAATCAGATTGAAGAGACTCCTACACCCAAAGCAGCAACATGGGTGGTCAGAAAGATCATGGATGCAAGAGATAAAGTTATGAAAATGAGGACAGATCAACAGAGGATTACAGTCATTCTAGAGAACTTTGTGAAGCAAGGTAAATTCCAAATTCACAAGGCATATATCCAGATGCAACCACAATTCAATAAAGTTGAATGGAAGAGTATTCTCATACACTCTCAGATACATCAGAGATTCAAGTTTCACATGTGGCTAGCCATTAATCAAAGGATAGCAACTGTGGATAGACTCATCAAATTTGGCATCCAAGTGCAAGCAGAGTGTATTTTTTGTGGAAAGGCTGAGGAAACTTTTGATCACCTATACTTTGGTTGTCACAGTACCAAAAAACTGTGGGAAATGATACTAAAATGGCTAGGACATACAAGGCTGATAGGGCACTGGAACCATGAACTGAACTGGATGAATAACATAGCCAAGAAGAAAGAGTATATGGCAGAAATGACTGTAGTAGCCTTTGAAATGGTTGTGTACTACATCTGGCGTGACAGGAACTCAATGCGATTCAACAAAGGAAGATACAACATTGATAAAGTTTGTAAAGAAGTGGAAATGCATATACACATACAAGGAAGGAAAAAGATTAAGTGGAAAAAGGATTGGAACTTATAAATAAAATACCTTAGTTACTAGTTTTCAATAGTACATGCATAGATAGAAACATCTTGTAATAGTTATTAGAGATTGATGGTCAGCATTAATCTGGATATGTAATGACTTTTTTTGATGAAATAAAAGCAAATTTTCGTAAAAAAAAGCACTGAACTAATAAATAATACATAAATATTAATACAAAAATACTGTAAATAATTTTATAATTGCAAAATACTGTTAATCGTAAAATAGGCTATAATTGCAATTATATGCAATTTAGCTTTAAAAATATCAAATAAATTCGTAAAAATATACAAAAATTAATTTAATTATATCTTGGTGTAAATATGAGGATAAAAATAAGTTAATCACAAAAAGGATAATTTTTTGGGAATAATTACTAATTTTGTATTGCCAAAAATGGGCAACACATCGACTTTAAAATCTTTAAAAATTAGGAAAAAATACCAAAATTCTTGGGCATGCTTATAAATGCATACACATGCTATTTTGAAAGTGTTTTGAGTGTAAAAATACATAGGAAAAAATTGGGTATCAACAGAGGGTCATCATACTGCCGCTCGCTGATGTGTTAAAACAAGGAAGACCGAGCGACTGGGCTCTAAAACATCCAAACTCACGAATTGATTGGACAAAGCCTGAACATCTAATGCAAGCAGCCGCTTACCGATTGGAATGTACACAAGGCTGCCCATACTTACTGCCTTTCTACTCAAGGCATCACCCACCACATTGGCCTTCCCGGGATGATACAAGATGGTGATATCATAGTCTTTCAATAGCTCCAATCACCTTATCTGACTCAAATTGAGCTCTTTTTGTTTGAACAAATACTGCACACTCCGATGATCCGTGAACACCTCACATGACACGCCATAAAGATAGTGCCTCCAAATCCTCAACGCATGAACAATGGCTGCCAACTCTAAGTCATGAATAGAGTAATTCTTCTCATGAACCTTTAACTGTCGTGAGGTATATGCTATCACCCTTCCATCCTGCATCAATACCATACCAAGTCCAATACAAGATGCATCACAATATACCGTGTAAGATCCTGGACTTGTGGGGAACACCAACACTGGTGCCATAATCAAAATAGTCTTGAGCTTCTTAAAGGTTACCTCACACTCGTCTGACCATTTGAATAGGGCACCATTTTGGGTCAACCTAGTTAACGGAGCTATTATAGATGAAATGCTCTCCACGAACCGACGATAATATCCCATTAAACCTAAGAAACTCTGGATCTCCGTAGCTGAAGTGGGCCTAGGCTAGTTCTAAACTGCCTCAATCTTCTAAGGATCCACCTGAATGCCCTCTGATAATACTATGTGCCCTAAGAAGGTGAATGAGTCCAACCAAAACTTGTAGTTTGAAAACATAACATATAATTGGTTGTCTCTCAGAGTCTAAAGTATAATCCAAAGATACTGCTCACGCTCCTCTCGGCTACGGGAGTAGATCAAGATATCATCAATAAACACAATCACAAAGGAATCCAAATAGGGTTTGAACACCCGGTTCATCAAATTTGTAGATGTTTCTGGGGGCATTTGTTAGCCCAAATGACGTTACTAGAAACTTATAATGCCCATACCGAGTCCGAAAAGTTGTCTTAGGGACATCAGATGCCCTAATCCTCAACTAATGGTAGCTAGACCTCAAATCAATCTTTGAAAACACCTTGGCACCCTGAAGTTGATCAAACAAGAAGTGCATAGTATAGTATGAGTACAACCGACCCCATGTACTCTATAAGTGCCGAGCTTAACCTAGATAAGGTAGTGGCGAGTCTATGATAAGACACCCACATAAATAAAACCGTGAAAATAACAATATACTTACAACTTAACAACAATAAAGGCTAAACATGTACTGTTGGGAGGGGACATGCCAAAGGGGTACAAGATAAGATAACTACAATAGCGGATGATAACAAGAAACAATCAATAAGACTTTAACTAGTAAAACGAATAAACAGGATACTGCACGGCATCACCCTTCATTCTTTTACTTTCAACCTAACTATGAAACAATAATAACGGCACGACATCACCCTTCGTGCTTTTATTATCACTTTCATCATAAATCAATATATACAACATGGCATCACCCTTCGTGCATTAACTCTCAAAATATGGTACGGTGTTACCCGTCATGTATTAACTCTCACAATATGGTACGACATCACCCTGCATGCATTAATACTCAAATACAGCACGATATCACGCCTTTCGTGCATTAACACTCTCCCTTACCATATAATAATAGGGAGATGAAATAAACAAGGAGAAGCTTTACGCCAACAATGGTTCCACAAAACCAACCTCAACTTCAAAATAATACTCAATTATCATAGATAGTCCATAAATTTAGAAAGAATGATCAGTTTAGTAATTAATTAGTCTAAGCATGGATTTCGTGATCAAGGAAAGAAATAAATTACAAGAAATAAGTCCCACCCTCATGCTTTAAACCAAAAACAATGCATAAGTACTCTCACCTTACATATACATTGTACCTTACATCTAAACATGTAGCAAACAGGCAAACAAGTCCTAATCCCTCAAGTCAAGGTTAACCACGACACTTACCTTGCTCCAAAGATCAACTCAAAGCTAAACCACAACTTTGCCTTTCAAAAAAGTCTCTGAACCAACAAAGTCGAGCAAACAATTTAAAAAAAAGCCTTAGGAATAACCCACGAATGAAAAATATTCAATTTAGGTCATTTTTGAAAAAGTCAACTCCTGGGCCCACTTGGTCAAAACCCAAAAGTCGGACCAAAACTCGATTATGGATTCACATCCGAGCCCGTTTATGAATGTTTTTTGAAATTCGACCTCAATATGATGTCTAAATCCCATTTTACAAAAATCTATAATTCTACCCAAACCCCTAATTTTTGCTGATTGGTTTCATTATCATAAAGCGGCGCCAAAATTGGCTTGGTTTCAATTTCAACCATAAAAATCCTATATTTTAGATTGTAACCTTATGAAATGTAATGGAAAAGTAAAAGAAAATAGGTTAGAATCACTTACCAATTAATTGGGGAAGAAGGGCTCCTGGGGAAATCGCTTATAGGGTTCTCTAGGTTTGAAAATTTGAAGAATGAGTGAAAATCCCGTCTAACTCAAATTTTGACCAGTTGCATATGTTGTAATTGCGAACCCCACAAATGCAAGAAAATATTCGCAAATGGAAAGGCCCAACATTTATTCTATAATCGCAATTGCAATAATTTGTTCGCAATTGGATGTAACGGCCCAACCAGTTATTTTGAAAGTTATAGCCCCAATCCTATATTTATTGCTTGCCCTGTATGTTTTGTTCTACTTATGTGACTCTCGAAGAGGTTTTGCTTTTGGTTTCGAAGTATTTTGGGACACTTAGTCCCTAAATAGAAGCCTAAGCCTTAGGATTTTGACCATAGTCTAAACCATATGAAGATGACTCCAGAATGGAGTTCCTTCAATTCCGTTAGCTCCGTTGGGTGATTTTTCATTTACAAATTGTATTTTAGATGTCTGTAGTTGATTTAGGCTTGAAATGACGAAAGTCAAAATTTTAAAGATTTTGACTGGTAGTGGACTATTTGATATTGGGGTCGAATTCCGATTCCAGAAGTTGGAGTAGGTCTGTAATATTGAAAATCTTTTTGTGAAAAGTTTGAGATCAATCGGGTGTGGTTTAATAGGTTTTGGCATTAGTTGTATAAATGTGAAGTTTCAAGTTCATTAAGTTTGGATTGGAGGGTGATTCGTGTATTTGTTGTTGTTTGATGTGTTTTGAGGGCTCGACAAAGTTCATATGGTGTTTTAGGACTGATATGTATGCTTGGTTGAGGTCCCGGGGCATCGGGTATATTTCCCATGGTTCTCGGACCAATATTGGACTTGGGAAGATTGTTGATGGTTCAGTGATTCTGGTGTTTGTTTTCTTTCTACGCATTCGCGAAGATTCTCCCGCGTTCGCATAGAGATGTTGAGGATTGTTGAGGATTTATCCTTCGTATTCGCGAAGCTACGGAGTATTGGGTCTACGCGTTCGTGGTAGGTGTTATACGTTACCAAAGGAGAGTGGTCAGATGGGGCTCCAAGAGTTTTAGCCTACGCGATCACAAAGTTCTGCACGCGTTCATGAAGCGTTTGGCAAGTAAAGCTACGCGTTCGTGGGATGACACTCGCGTTCGCGAAAGAGGAATTTTGATCAGTGAATTTTTGTTCTACATGAACACGAGGGCATAACCGCGAAGAAGGAATTGCTTGGCAGAATACAAGATTTCAAAATTGAGGGTTTGTCCATTTTTATCAAAACTTGAGTTTGAGAGCTCGAATTTGGACGAGATTTTGAGGAATTTTCAGAGACATCGATTGGGTAATGATTCTACACTTGATTTTGGTTATATTCCACTAATATATGATTAATTCCATCTTTTAATATTTTGGGGTTTGATTGAGATTTTGATATTGAATTTGAATAATTTTGGTATATGTGAACTCATGAGTGAATGGGTGTTCATATCTTATGAATTTTACCCAATTTCGAGCGTGTGCCTGGGTCGAGTTTCTATTTTCTTGATCAAGGTTTTATTTTATTAATTAGATTAGTTTCTTATAGTTATATTTACGGTATGTAATTCTTTTGGGTAGATTTGGGCCATTCGGAGTCGGATATTCGTGGAAAAGGCATTGTTACCGATTGATTGAGCTTGGTTTGAGGTAAGTAGCTTTCCTAAAATTGTGTGGGGGAACTCTCCTTAGGTTTTGGTACTGATTTTGATATGTGAGCGCCGTGTACGTGAGGTGATGAGTGCGTACACGGGCTATTGGCTGTGAAATTCGATATTTACTGAGTAATAACATGTTTTCTTCTTAATTGAGCTATACCAACATATGTAGTATCTTGTTTAGCCTAGAATAGCATGTCTACATTCCTTAATTTCTTATCTATACTCTGTGTAGCATACTTAATGGATTTCCTGCTTATTCCTTGACTTGTACTTAGTCTAAACTGTAGGATCTCTTGCTGTAACTATTAATTCCATTTTTGAGTTACGTCTTTCGAGAGACCCCCTGCATATTTGCTTTGGGACTACAGAATGGTATTTCGGGAGATCCCCCCTCACATTTACTTTGGGACTATGAGACGGTATCTCGGGAGATCCCCTACTATTATCCATTATACTATATTGATATTCTCTCTGATTGAATTTTGTTAAATTTCAATCTCTTATCTTACTGCGATATTTATTCTACCTTAATTAATTTATATATTCCAGTAGGGCGGTAGAGAAGGAGCATTGTAGGGTCGAGAGGTAGAAGAAGAACCACCCTCCTACTTTCAGTGGTTTGGTGATAGAGGATGCTCCGAGTTTTTTGGAGAAGTGCCACCGTATCCTCCATAGTAGAGTGGAGTGGGGTTTTTTTCATTGCATTCCAGCTTAAAGGAGTAGCCTATCAGTGGTGGCGTGCTTAAGAGTTAGACAATCCGGCTGAAGCTCCTTCACTTACATGGACTCAATTCTCGGATATGTTTTTGAGGGAGTATATTTCCTAGAGCCTTAGAGTTGCATGGTGTACCGAGTTTGAGCATTTGCACCAGGGTGCTATGACTGTTTCAGATTATGCAGCTTGTTTTAGTTATTTGGCTAGACATGCACTGGTCTTGGTTGCTACAGTTCGAGAGAGAGTCCGTCAGTTTATTGAGGGACTAGCATGGCCTGAAAGTTAGAGATGAATATTTTGTATCAACAGGTTATGAGTATTGCTAAGAGAGTGGAGGGCATGCTTTCTCGAAAGGGGGAGGAGAGAGAGGCCAAGAGGTCTCGAGAGGCTTGCTCTTATTCTGGTGCTCGTTCCCCAACTGTAGCTCGACATGGTAGGGGCCATGTGAGTCGCCTTATTCATTTAGCACTTCAAATAACCAGTGTTATTGCGGCTACTACTAGGACCCAGGAGCCTTATTATGCACTGCCAATATCTAGTGTACCTCCTGCACGAGCTGCTTTCAGCGGTCAGTCCAGCTGACCTGGCCCGAGCCAGCAACAACAGCCACACCCTTTGAGAGCTTATTTTGAATATGGTGACATTCTCCATATGGTGAGGGATTTCCCCAAAATTAGGAGGGGTGCACATCTACAGACTTCTCAAGTACCACGTGCTCCACAGGGTCCTCAGGCTATGGTTATAGCACCCGCTGCCACTCCACCTGAGGTGGAGCTAGGGGAGATAGAGGTCGCCCTAGAGGGGGAGGCCAGGCCACATACTATATTCTTCCTACTCGTATTCCAATTTTATCATTACATGTATTGTTCCGGTCTTTCATAGGGATGCGTCGGTATTATTTGATCTAGGCTCCACTTATTCCTATGTGTCATCTTATTTTGCTTTTTATTTGGGCGTAGCCCATGATTCTATGAGTTATCCTATTTATGTGTCTACACCCGTGGGAGATTCTATTGTTTTTGACAGTGTGTATTGGTCGTGTTTGGTTATTATTAGTGGTTTTTAGACCAGAGCCAATTTATTATTTCTCAGTATGGTAGATTTTGATATTATCTTGGACATGGACCGTTGTCGCCCCACTATGCTATTCTTGATTGTCACACCAAGATCGTGACGCTGGCTATGCTAGGCTTACCACGATTAGAGTGAAGGGGTGCCTTCGATTACACTCCTAGCAGAGTTATTTCATTTCTTAAAGCTCAATGAATGGTTGAGAAGGGTATGATGTGTATCTAGCTTATGTGAGAGATGTCAGTATTGATACCCCTACTATTGAGTCAGTTCTAGTAGTGAGGGATTTCCCTAATGTATTTCCAGCTGATCTTCTGGTCATGCTGCCCGACATAGATATTAACTTTGTTCTCCCAATATTCTTTTTATGATCGTATTAGGGAGCATCAATGTGATGACCCCCATCTTCTCTTCCTTAAGGACACGGTTCAGCACAGTGATGCTAAGAAGGTCAGTATTGGAGATGATAGTGCATTAAGGATGTCGGGTAGGCTATGTGTGCCCAATGTAAACGGATTGTGTGAGTTGATACTTTAGAAGGCTCACAGCTTGTTGTATTCCATTCATCTAGGTGCCACGAAGAATTATCAGGACATAATGAAGCATTATTTGTGGAGGAGAATAAATAAGAACATAGTAGAATATGTAGCTCGGTTCCTAAATTGCCTGTAGGTGAAGTACGAGCATCAACGGCCTGGTGGATTATTTCAGAAGTTAGAGATTCCAGAGTGGAAATGGGAGCGGATCACTATGGATTTGGTTGTTGGACTCCTATGTACTCAGTGGAAGATTGATGCAGTTTGGGTGGTCGTGGATAGGCTGACCAAGTCAGCTCATTTTATTCCTATGATGACTACCTATTATTCCGAGAAGCTGGCTCGAGTTTATATCCACGAGATTGTCACGCTTCATGGCGTGCTGATATCTATCATCTCTGACCGGGGTAAGCACTTTACATCATGGTTCTGGAGGGTTGTATAACATGATTTAGGTACTCGGGTTGAGTTGAGCATAACATTTCACCCTTAGATGGACGGACAATTCTAGTGCTCTATTCAGATATGCTCTATGCGTGTGTGATGGAGTTTGGAGGTTCTTAAGATCAGTTCTTTCCACTTGCAGAGTTTGCCTACAACAACAGTTATCAATCGAGCATTCAGATGGCACCGTATGAGGCTATGCATGGTAGGTGGTATCGGTCTCTAGTGGGTTGGTTCGAGCCGGGTGAGGCTAGATTATTGGGTACAAACTTGGTTTAGGATGCTTTGGAGAAGTTTAAGGTGATTCAGGATAGACTTCACACAGCCCAATCAAGACAGAAGAGTTATACAGACCAAAAGGTTCGTGATGTTGCATTCATGGTTGGAGAGCGGGTCTTGTTCTGGGTTTTGCCTATGAAGGGCATTATAAGGTTCGGGAAGAAGGGAAGATGAGCCCAAGTTGCTTTGGTCCATTTGAGGTGTTGAGGCGAGTTGGGGAGGTTGCTTAAGAGCTTGCCTTACCTCCTAGTCTTGCAAGAGTTCATCTAGTATTCCATGTTTCCATGCTCCTGAAGTATCACGGTGATCCGTCTCATGTGTTGGGTTTCAGCTCATTCCAGTTGGACAAGGATCTATCTTATGTTGAGGATCCGGTGGCTATTTTGGACAAGAAAGTTTGAAAATTGAGGCCAAAGAACAATGCTTCAGTGAAGGTTCAGTAGAGGTGTCAGTCCATCGAGGAGGAAACTTGGGAGACAGAGCATGATATGCGCAACTGTTATCCTCATCTTTTTACCACTTAGGTATGTCTCTATGCCTGTCCGAGTACGAACAATTGTTTTAAGAGGGGAGGATGTAGCGATCTGGCTGGTTGTTTTGAGAGTTATAGCTCTGATCCCTTATTTACTGCTTCCCTCGTATTTTTTTCTTCTTATGTGACTTGCCGGGAGGTATTGTTTTTGTTTTCAGAGTGTTTTGGGGCACTTAGTCCCTAAACAGAAGCTTAAGCCTTAGAATTTTGACCGTAGTCAGAACTGCATGAATATGACTCCAAAATAGAGTTTCATCAGCTCCGTTGGGTGATTTTGGACTTAGGGGCATGTCTGGATTGTGTTTATGTGGTCTGTAGCTGATTTAGGCTTGAAATGGCGAAAGTCAAATTTTTAGAGATTTTGACCAGTAGTGGAATTATTGATATTGGGGTTGCATTCCGGTTTCGGAAGTTGGAGTAAGTGCATAATGTTGAATTTGACTTGGGTGCATAATTTTAGGTCAATTAGGCTTGGTTTGATAGGTTTCGACATCGATTGTAGAAATTTGAAGTTTCAAGTTTATTAAGTTTGGATTTGAGAGTGATTCATATTTTTGTTGTTGTTTGATGTATTTTGAGGGCTCGACTAAGTTCGTATGGTGTTTTAGGACTGGTAGGTATGTATGGTTGAGGTCTCGGGGGCCTTGGATTTAATTCGGATAGTTATCGAACCAATATTGGACTTGGGAAGATGGTTGATGCTTCAGTGATTTTGGTTTTTGGTTTCCTTCTACGCGTTCGCAAAGATTCTCCCACGTTCGCGTAGAGGAGTTGAGAGTTGCTGAGGATTTAGCCTTCGTGAAACTATGGAGTGTTGTGTCTATGCGTTCGCAGTAGGTGTTACGTGATCTCGAAGGAGAGTGATTAGAAGGGGCTCCAGGATTTTTAGCCTACACGATCGCGAAGTTCTGCACGCGTTCGCGAAGGGTTTGGCAAGTAAAGTTACGCATTCACGAGAGGACACTCGCGTTTGCGAAAGAGGAATTTTTATCACTGAAATTTTGTTCTACGTGAACGCGAGGGTATAGCCGCATTCGCAAAGAAAGAATTGCCTGGGCAAAATATAAGATTTTAAAAACGAGGGTTTGATTATCAAAACTTGAGTTTGAGAGCTCAGATTTGGACGAGATTTTGAGGTATTTTTAGAGACATTGATTGGGTAATGATTCTACACTTGATTTTGGTTATATCCTGCTAATTTATCATTAATTCCATTTTTTAATTTCAGACTTGGGTTAAAAAATTGGGCAAAATGGGAAGAAGTTCTTCAACTAAGAGTTTGGGTTTTGATTGAGATTTTGATATCAGATTTGGATAATTTTGGTACGAGTGAACTCATGAGTGAATGGGTATTAATATTTTATGATTTTTACTCGATTTCGAGACGTGGGCTCCTGTCGACATTTTTGGACGATTTTCTAATTTCTTGCTTAAGCCTTAATTTTATTAATTAAATTAGTTTCTTATAATTGTATTTACGGTATGTAATTGCTTTTGGCTAGATTTGGGCCATTCAGAGTCAAATATTCATGGAAAAGTTTTTGTAACTGATTGATTGAGCTTGGTTCGAGGTAAGTGGCTTGCCTAATCTTGTGTGGGGTAACTCCCCTTAGGATTTGGAACTGTTTTTTTATATGTGTGCGTCGTGTACATGAGGTGGCGAGTGCGTACATGAGCTATTTGTTGTGAAATCCGATTTTTACTGAGTAATAACCTGTTTTCTTCTTAATTGAGCTATACTAGCATGTATAGTATCCTATTTAGCCTATAATAGATTGTCTACGTTCCTTTATTTCTTATCTAAACTCTATGCAGCATGCTTAGCATATTTTCTGCTTATTCCTTTACTTACTCTAAACTGTAGGATTTCTTGCTGTAACTATTAATTCAATTATTTGAGTTGCGTACTTAATTTGGGACTACAGAATGCTATTCCGGGAGATCCCCCTGCAAATTTACTTTGGGACTACGTAACGGTATTTCGGGAGACCCCCCTGTATTATTACTTTGGGACTATGAAACGGTATTCCGGGAGATCCCCTACATTTTTACTTTGCGTCCGTAGACCTCGGTGTCCCCCTCTATCTCTTTTGTGTTGTTCTTCCTTATTTCTTCTAGATACTAATGTGCAGAACATTTAGATAATCTTAGAAGCTCGTGACTTATGGTGTTCCAGGTCTTGGGAGAGTTTTTGTGTATATTTTAAGAGTGGTTATTGTATGTGCCGAGCGACATTTCTATCAATATTTACTTATCTGTTACAATTAGTTCTTAGATTTATGTTTTCATTTTCATTATTCTGTAAATGTTAGGCTTACCTAGTTGTAGAGACTAGATGCCATTACAACATCTCACAAAAGGGAGATTTGGGTCGTGACATTGCGACGTTGGCCATCCCACAAATGCAATCATTTGATCGCTATTGCAAACTCTGTCCCCCAGCCCCAATTCACAATTGAGAAGAATTGGTCGCAAATGTGAACCTAATAGGTATGCTTCCATATCTCAATTGCGATATGTGAAGCCTGCACCAGAAACTGGAGAACACCAGCATTGTTTTCAAGTCCAAACCACTCCGTAGACTGTCCGAAACTTACTAGAGCTCTCGGGGCTCCAAACCAAACATGCACATAAGTTCAAAAACATTATACGAACTTGCTCGTGCGATCAAATCGCCAAAATAACACCTAGTAATAAAAATCAGACACCAAATCATATTAAATTTTCAAGAAAACCGTACAACTTCTATTTTGACAATGTGACATCCGAAACATGTCAAATTAACTCCACTGTTCATCAAATTCGACAGACAATTCTAAATATTGTAACTGACCTATACCGAATTTCGGAACCAAATTATTGACCCGATATCAATAAAGTTTTAACATTGGTCAAACTTTTAGATTCCTTAAGCCTTCAAACTTCAAATTTTCAAAAAAATACGAAAACTCAAGCTAGGGACCTCAGAATTTGATTTTGGACATACATCCAAATCCCAAAATCACGATACAAACCCACTTGGACCGTTAAAATATGGATACGGGTCTATTTTCTTAAAAAATTGGCCAAAGTCAACTCAGATGAATTTTTAAGGTAAAATTTCACATTTTATTAGTTTTTACCATAAAAGCTTTTCGAAAAAATATCTGGTCTGTACAAATAAATCGAGGAAGACTTAAAAAAGCTATTGGACTCTTCGAAATACAGAATTAGGTTCCAAAACTCTAGATGACCTGTCGGGTTATCACACGATGTAACTCCGAAAGATTTTTTGAGGACTCCGGATGAACACCGGGAACTTCTTATGATAAAAATGTTGAATATACGTCAAGTATCAAGACATTTGCAATATTGAGGTTCTACAAAATAGGGATAACCTTCAATCATCGGGTGATATTTTTGGAGCAGTTTTATCCTAACAGGTTCCATTTGGAAGTGTTTGGACAGATCTATACTTATCTCCACGGGATGATGAGGAGCGAGAACATAATTTCTCCCCAAATTTACATAATTCACACGTCGAGTGGTAAATTTCAATTTTCCTTTCTCTTATTATTTTTTTAATGTACCATATTCATACTAACACTTATATATTCCAAATGGGGTACCGGGAAGATATGAATTTTACAAGTTATGAACTAACAAATAATTGAAATATGCTCAATGTGGTGTTTTAGATCATGGTAGTCCATCTGGGAGTCATTAGCAACTCGATAATGTGCATCATGGGATATCAACAAATTATAAGTTATAAATTAAAAGATAAAGTTAATATATAGTGTTGTGATGAATTTGAAAAATTATTTTATTGGTTGTGCAGTAAAAACGAGCAACTTGAAGTTCATGTCCTTACTCAATTGCCCAAAGACGATATATTTAATCAGGATCTGGCAGATGCACAAAAGTTAGGAAGAAAGTAGTAATTATGACAATAATGTTGATGAGTCTGGAGATCATACTCCCTTCCCTGATAAGGGCGACGATGATGAGTAAATGCGCTTTGTTTATGAGAATGAGCAACCTGATTTACCAAGGGAGGATGATGCCACAAATGAGCATGCTCCATATATGCAGACTCTACCTCCAGTTAGACCCAGAGTGTATGGGTTCTATGTGCCCTTTCATTCAAGGGCGATTTCCAACGTTGATCATTTGCCTAGTATGTCGGATATGGATTCCACTCACAAAGGATCTTGATGACATCCGAACAACAATGTGAGATGAATCTAGACCAACAACATTGTCAAAGATTATGCTTTTTGCTGATAAAGCGCACCTTAGTAGGGCAGTGCAAATGTAAAACATAAAAGAGTATCGTGAGATCGAGAATCATAAGTCATCTTTGGAAGTATATAAGGTTATTCACCTAGATGGTTTCAAGGTTGTAGATGAATGTTGCATGCGATAAGGTTGAAAATAAATATGTGGATTGTGGAGAAATACATTGGCACCCACATTGGTGATACAGACACATTTAGCGGAAATCATTTTAACTTGAATTTTGACTTGATTTCTATTGTCTTGATTCCACACATTGAATTGTCCATTAGGTACAAAATTAAAGAGTGTATAACATATGGCCACCAGGCATATGGTTGTACTATTACAAAAAAGGCATTTCTCTGGCGTTAAGGTGCGTTTGAGATTGTTTATGTTAATTGAGATAAGTCATTTGCCACTCTACCCTGGTACATAGTTGCTTTGCAAAACTTTAACCCCGGGACTATTGTTGAATGGAAGCTTGAGCAGAGTTTAGGAATACCAAAATTCATATACAGAGATGTGTTCTGGGCATTTAAATCGGCCATTGATAGTTTTGTGCATTGTCGCCCAATAATCTCCATAGATGGAACTCATGTCTATGGAAAGTATGATATTAAGTTGTTGATCATCGTTGCAGTAGATGCTAATGGAAGCATATTTCCCATCGCATTTTCTATTTTGGGCCAATGAAAGCCAAGAGACTTGGGCATTATTTTTGGACCACTTGAAGGAGCATGTTGTCAGACAACGTTTAGATATTTATCTAATATCTTATCAACATGATGATATTTTTAGTTATTTACAGAATATGGATGCATTGAAGGAATCGTGTGCCTACCACCGTTATTTGCAGTGTAACCAAATAAAGAAAATAACTTTTCATCAAATTTTCAAGTTCGGGCATTATGACATATCTGGACGCAATGATCTACCAAGGTGTTACTGTGGCAAACATACAATTTGGAATTCATGTTGGTCAAATTGAAATCTAGGGCACAGACTTTAATGTGTAAATAAGTTTTAAGTTATTATTATTGAAATTTATGTTGGTTAATAGTGTCACGACCCCGAACCCGGTCGTGATGGCGCCCAGCACATTGCTAGGCAAGCCCGACCAATCACACACACATTCCGAGCTGCCAGCTCATAGTCTTTATTCAAAAATCATTAATAATGAAGAAATATCCGAAGTTTAGAAAATATATAGAAACAACCCAATAAATCAGTACAAACATCCTCCCACAGATTTGGGGGTCACGAGTCAAGAGCCTCTAACAGAATAGCATAAATATACTATAAAACAACATAGTCTGAAGTACGCGAAAAAGTCAAATAACAGGAAATAGGAGAGAAGTCGGGTCCTGCGGACATCAGGCAGCTACCTCGACAACTCCATGTCAAAACCCTGAAGAACAGCAATAAGCTCAGATAGCTCCTGGAGTACCTGAATCTGCACACAAGGTGCAGGGAGTAAAGTGAGTACTTCCAACTCAGTGGTAATAGACATATATAATGTCTGACGGTAAGAAATTCCAAAATATAGTACAAAGTAAAGCTAAGAACAATACTCCTATACGTTTAACAGTGTAACATCAGCTAACAGAAACAGTCAAAACAGGTAAATATATCAATGCATGAATGCAATGCACATGAANAACAATGGTAGAAATGGGTTTTGCTCGCGTCTGAAATGATATTAAACTGTTCTGCCCGACCTATTATTTCCTTCATGGCGTTCGCGACGTATCCCACGCGAACGCGATGGGCAATCTTATTACACTTTACAATCCTCTTACGCGAACGCGATGCACAAACACCTGGACCCACGCGAACGCGACCTCCCCCTACGCGAACGCGTAGGCCCAACTCTCAGACCTCTAATTCCTTCTACGCGAACACGTAAACCCTCTCGCGAATGCGGACCTCTAGTTTCTTCCTCTACGCGTTTGCGTCACACCCTTCGCGAACGCGTAGGTCAAATTCTCAGGTCCTCAATTTCCTTCTACACGTTCGCGTCCATCACCCACGCAAATGCGATGCCTTATTTCTCTGAAATTTTATGACAGCAAAATTGACTTTAGACTTAACCAAAAATGATCCGTTTGAACCCCCGAAATCACCCCGAGGCCCCCGGGACCTCAACCAAAACCACCAAACTACTCGAAAATACGATACGAACTTGTTCCAATCATAAAAACACATCCTTAAACACCAAAAATCACCAAATCATGACGAATTCAAGCATAACTTTCAACTATAACTTCCGAAACCAACATTCAATCAAAAACCCGACCAAACGATGTCCGAATGACCTGAAAATTTGCAGACATATCCAAAATCACCTAACGAAGCTACTGCAACTCTCGGAATTCCATTCCGACTCCCGGATCAAAATCTCACCTATCAACCGGATTCCGCCAAAATTCCAACTTCGCCAATTCAAGCCTATTTCTACACCGGACCTCCAAATTCAATTCCGATCGCTCCCCTAAGTCATAAATCACCTCCCGAAGATAACCGAACCACCGAAATTCACATCCGATCCCTCTAACCACATAGTCAACTTCAGGTTGACTTTTCTGGAACAAACTCCCTTCTAAGAGGCTATATGCCTTATTTTCACCCAGAATCAGTTTAAATTCACCCGATAGACTCTAATACTGATATAGAACATGAAACAACACAATAAGGGGGAAACGGGATGGTAACTCACGTGACGACGGGCCGGGTCATCACAAATAGATTATTTATAACATCTTAATTAATAGTCTTTTGTTGTCATCCCCATTTGTAGGACAAAAATTAATGTGGTTTTAAAGAATGGTATGATAAATCCATTAATATGGAATACTACAAATTATGTTTGCTAAATATTTGGAATCTGACCGATTAGTACAAACTCCAAATCTTGAAACTACAAGAACAACTTGCATCATGGAAGGAGAAACTGAAAGAGATAGAAGAAGAAAATAATCGGTTGGAAGAAAAATTTCTGTGGTTGAAGCATAGAATAATAGGTGATATTGACTAAACAAACACATGAATGCGTTAAGTGTAGTATTTATTTTTATGTTGTACATGTCATGTATTATTTGTAATTTTTAATTAATTCAAATTTATCTTATTTTATTTGTGTTCTAGTTAACATAAAAAAGAAAAAATACACGCGCAAATTATGTAAAACATCAATAATTTTACTATTTAGATATTTAATATTATATATACAACTCAAAATACATATAAATGAGTTCCACAGCTTGTATGCTTTAAAGTATTGGCTAGTCTGAGGCGCATATCATCCCGCCTGGCTATACTACCAGGATCATCCTCATTTTTGCCTCTTTATCGGAGGATGCACTGCATCATGATCGTCAGTAAGGCTAGCTGGCTCAGTAGAAGCGGCTGTTGGGCCATCAGTAACCTACAAAATAATAAGGTATTTTAGCATATGAATTATAAAATACTAACATACGTGTTGGCAATAAAAATTAATGGTAAAACCATTGTCTCAGCGGGATCCTCAATAAGATCATCTATCTCCGGCAAGCGAGTATCGCACAATGTGGCCTCCGTGACAGGTGATGACGAAATCTTTAAAAAAAATATAAACACTTTAGAGAGTTGAATAATTAATTTTTATAACTAATCGTGATATATTTAATAATTATTTACATAAAAAATACTTAGGTTGATACATCTTCTATATTATAATTTTATATGTCAGTTTCTTATATTTCTTGACTAAAATTTGCCAAGCTTTTGTTTGAACCGTCATCTATTTTTTTTAGATATTACTGGGTAATAATATAATTAAATATTTAATTTTCATAACTAATCAAGATATATTTTATAATTATTCATATATATAAACTTAGGTTGATAAATATTTAATATTTTTATTTTATATGTTAGTTTCTTATATTTTATTACTAAAATTTGGTAGGATTTTATCTGAACGGTCATATTTTTAAATATTTTTTGGGTAATAAGAGAAATAAATATTTGTATTTTCATAACTAATCAAGATATATTTAATAATTATTCATAAAGGAAATACTACAAACATACTACTAAATATTATTTAATTTATTTCATTCGGATCAATTTATTTGTTAACTTTTAAATTTTGCCTAATAATCCGACGTCTCTTTTGTAATGTCAGCTAGTTAATTTATGATTCATATCTACTATTTGATCTTTATCTGGTAATATATTTAATCCATAATTGAGTACTCTAACTGAGTTAGTTAATGAGCACACGTAGTTTTTATTCTAGACTAAATGTGACGACCGGGCCGGTCGCCTTAAGAATTAACGCCCCTATCCCCTATTAACTACTTCTTCCGAATTTATTTCTGCTATTTTGATTTTTTGGGACGTTCGATTTTGAGTTTCGGAGAGTTTTGAGACACTTATTCTCTAAATGAGAGCTTAAGTGTTGGAAAGTTGACCGTAGTCGGAATAGTGTGAAGACGACCTTGAAATTGAAGTTCGATGGTTCCGTTAGCTCCGTTGGGTGATTTCAGGCTTAGGGGTTTGGTCGGATTTTCTTTTGGAGGTCCATACCTAATTTCAACTTGAAATGAAAGTTGAATTTTTGGAGTTTCTGGTTCGATAGCGAGATTTTGATCTGAGGCTCGGAATGGAATTACAAGAGTTGCAGTAGTTCCGTTGTATCATTTAGGATGTGTGTGAAAAATTGCAGGTCATTCGGATGTGGTTATGTTTGATTTTTGATCGAAAGCGTATTTTTAGAGTTTTTGGGGTTCTTAGGCTTGAATCCAATGAAAATAGGTGTTTTGATATTGTTCTGAGCGTGCCAAAGGTTGGAACAAGTTTTAATGAAGTTATGAGATATGTTGGTAAGTTTGGTTGAGGTCCCCGGGGCCTCGGGATGATTTCGGATGGTTGACGAAAGGATTTTTGGAGTTAGATTTGCAGATTCAACTGCTGGTTTTGTCATAACCGCAGGTGCGGCGCCGCAGAAGCAGCTAATGGCTGAAGAGGTGAGTTTGGTCCAAGCGCTAGGTTTTCACAGATACAGTTGGGTCATCGCACATGTGGGACCGCAGATGCGCTCCATTGACCGTAGATGCGGAAATTGCTAGGCAGAAATATGAAATTTCGAGGGTTAGTTTCAAAAGTTGGAAAATTTGATTTGGGAGCTCGGGGTAGGCGATTTTAAGAGGGATTTTCACCTGGGTATTTTGGGTAAGTGATTCTTAGTCGTTTTTGATTGCTTTCCATGAATCTATACTTAAATTCATCCTTTAAATTCGAATTTGGAGTGGAAAAAATTGAAGAAAAGTTGGAATAGGTTCTTAGACCTAATAATTGAATTTGGATCACGATTTGATGTCGGGTTGGGATAATTTTGATATAAATGAAATCGTGAGAGTGCAAGGATTCTAGAAATATAAATTTTACCCGATTCCAAGATGTGGGCTCGAGGGGTATTTTGGTTATTTTACCAAATTTCACGTATTAGCTTAGAATTTAATTATAAAATCAGTTACTTGAAGTGTTATTTACAATATGCAATTGAATTGACTAGATTTAGGCCATTTGGAGTCGATTGCTCGTGGCAAAGACGTGGTTCCGGGTTGATTATTGAGCCGATTCGAGGTAAGTGGCTTGCCTAACCTTGTGTGGGGGACTTTTCCCTTAGGATTGGTATGTTTGATAATTGAAATGCCTTGTACGTAAGGAGACGAGTGCGTACTTGTGCTAATTGTTGGAAATTCGATTTTCATTAAATAACTACTAGTATGTTTTCTTTCCTGTTTTATTACTTGTACTATTTAAGCCTGTGTTAGCTTAGGAAATCATGTCTAAGTGATTAAATTGCATTATTTGTTCAACTACTTTGCCTGAATTCTGTGCAGCATGCTAGGCTAGACTATTTGTTTGCCTTAATAATAAGTTTGATATTTCTGAGCATTTCTCCTGTAGCTGCTGTGTATTTACATGGACTACGGATGTGGGATCCTGGTAGATCCCCCCTTGTCTATTTACATTTGGGAGTACGGATATGGAATTTCGGTAGCTCCCCCCCTTATCTGTTTACATTTGGAACTACGGATGTGAGATTTCGGTAGATCCCCCTGCACAGTTATATGGAACTATGGGAATGCACCCAATAGATTCCCCCAGTATTAGGTATTTATGTTTGGGACTACGGAATGGAATTTCGGTAGATCCCCGTGTACTATGAGCTGGACTACGGGACGGTATCCCGAGAGACTTATTGGATATGTATATTTGGGACTTCAGGACGATATCCTAGAAGATTCCCAATTGATATTATTGGAGTTGATGTCATGACCCAATTCCCCAAAATCGGTTATGATGGCGCCTCTCGTGAAGACAAGGCCGGCCAACAGAACAACAATGCCTCATTTAAAGGTTACTTAGCATGAATAAGTCTGAATCATAGATAATAAAATCATAATGCGGAATAAACGTGATAAAACAGGGAACCCATCCCGAAATCGAGATGTCACAAGTCACGAGAATCTATAAGAATGAAATCCCCACTTTACAGCCTAGAAATACACTGAGTAATACTAATAAATAACATAAAAGGGACTGTGGTGCTGCGAACGCTGGCAGTCACCTCGCTAAACCTCTACAACTCTGCCTCCACGCGACTACTACCCGCTACCGGGTGAATAAATACCTACAACTGCACGCGAGGTGCAAGGAGTAAAGTGAGTACTCCAACTCGGTGAGTAATAAAGGTAAATAATAACTGAGCAACAAGAAATCACGTAAAGCAACCAACATGCTATATAGAAGCCGGGTACAATTATCTTAGAAAAATACTGAAATCTGTGATATCTTTTGAAATGCCTTGGCTCAGTTCAAATATCTTTTGAAAATGGTCTTTTCAATAATTATGAAAACGATTTCAAAACAATTAGTGCTGATAAGGACGGAAAATCCGCCCCTCGGGCACAAATACCACAGTATAGCAGGTAAAAAGGCAATTAAATATGCAAGATGAGCATATAAAAGTTCGCCCCTCGGGCACATCTCAAAAACAGTACCAGCCCCTCGGGCTCAATATCAATCGCTCAGAACAGTATCAGCTCCTCGGGCTCAGTATCACATCACTCAGAACAGTATCAGCCCCTCGGGCTCAATATCACATCACATGGGTACCCGCGCTCACTGTGGGGGTGCAGACTCCAGAGGGGCTCCTACAGTCCAAGCACTATATCATCATAAGGCCTGAAAGCCTGTACATATCAACATGAGGCCTGAAAGCCTTCTCACAATACACTTGAGGCCTGAAAACCTCCTCACATATTGCTCGAGGCCTGAAAGCCTCCTCATATATCACTCGTGGACTGAAAGCCTCCTCACATATCATTTGAGGCCTGAAAGCCTCCTCACATATCACTCGAGGCCTGAAAATCCTCCTCACATATCACTCGAGGCCTGGAAGCCTCCTCACCTCACGCTCAAGGCCTGAAAGCCTCACTCAGTCTAGAAAATATCATAAGCCCCTCGGGCATCAATAAAACAATAGTTCTCAGCCCAGACAACAGTGAAATATCAGTAAAGTCTCAAAAATCAATTAAAATGACTGAGTTTGCAAAAACAGTATAATCAACAGGACTGAGTTCAAGTAGTATATCAAATAATGAGGAAAGAGTGATAAAAATCCCCGAAGGGTTCAAATAATTGGCACGAAGCCCAAATATGGCAATCAACCCAAATCATGATAATATCAAATAAGTTCCAGTCAAATACGCGGTAAAATCAACAACCGGGACGGACCAAGTCACAATCCCCAAAGGTTCTCTACCGCACGATCGTTATCCGGCGTGCAAGTCACCTCAATATAGTACTACGGTGTGCAAATCGGGGTTTCAAACCCTCAGGTTATCATTTACAATCATTACTCACCTCGAACCGGTGAAATCTCTAGCTCGCGATGCCTTTGCCCCTCAAACCGACCTCCACGCGTGTCGAATCTAACCAAAATCAGAGCGAATACATCACAATATGCCAATGGGACAATACCCAATCTAAAACAATAAAAAATTAGCAAAAATCTCAAAACTAGCAAAACCCGAGTCTCGGGCCCACTTCTCAAAAAATTATAAAATTCTCATCAATGGATTCCTCATCTCGCCACGAGTTCACACATACTAAGATCTCCCAAATCCGACCTCAAATGGCCCTTCAAATTCCAATTTAAAAATCCCAAAACTCAAGCCCAAGTTCTTCCACTTTTGGCTTAATTCCATGAATTTCTATGTTAATTTCACATAATAATCATGTTTTAAGTTCAAAAATCTTACCCCCAATAATTACCAGTCGAAACTCTCTTAAATTCCCGTCCAAAAGCTCTCAAAGATGCCCAACAATGGTGGAAATTAAATTGGAATCGCGGAGGAAATGATATAAAAACCTTTCTGTCCAGGTGCAATTTACCCTACGCGAATGTGATCAACACCCCCGCGTTCGCGATGAACAGAAATCATTGGCCAGGAATTTACCATATGAGAACGCGGCTCCCAGCCTGCGAACGCGAAACTTCAGGACCTTCAACTTTGCGAACGTGTCCCTATGGCCGCGATCGTGATGAACAAATACTCAGGGCCTTATTTTCCTTATACGCGAACGCGTGATGTACACCGCAAACGCGATGCTTCGCCTTCCAGAACTACGCGAACGTGAACCTATGCTACGCGAATGCGAAGACCAAATTTCAGGCCTCTCAAATTTTCTCTATGCGTTTGTGACATCACCCACACGAACGCGAAGGGCAAATCTCTGCAACACCGATAGCTGAAAACCTGCAACCTTTTGCGTCCAAAAATGGTCCGATTGACTACCCGAAATCACCCTGAGGCCCCCGGGACCTCAATCAAAAGCACCAATACATCCTAAAATATTATTCAAACTTGTTCTAATCTTCAAAACACATCAAACAACGCTAAAACCATTAAATCACATCGGATTCAAGCGTAAGTTTCTTCAAAACTTCCGAAATACACATTTGATCAAAAACCCGACCAAAACACCTCCGAATGACCTGGAATTTTTCACATACATCCAAAATCACCTAACGGAACTACTACAATTCTAGAAATTCCATTCCGACCTGCGGATCAAAATCTCACCTGCCAACCGGAATTCGCTAAAATACTATCTTCGCCAATTCAAACCTAATTCTACACCGGACCTCCAAAACTAATTCCGATCGCACTCCTAAGTCACAAATCATCCCCCGAAGCTAACCGAATTACCAAAAATCACATCTGAGCCCTATAACTCGTAAGTCAACGTTCGGTTGACTTTTCCAACTTAAGCCTTCCTTAAAGAGACTAAGTGCCTCATTTCTACCAAAACCAATCCGAATCAACTATAACACACCAAATACTGATAATGAAACTTGAAGAAGCATAAAATTGGGGAAACAGAGGGGTGACTAATGAGACAACGGGTCGGGTCGTCACAGTTGAACTGTATTTTCCTTCGGTGTTCACGTTGTTTTCTGTATAATTGTTGTTGTCCTTTATATCCTGTGTTACTTCTACTGCTGTATTTATTTATATTACTCTGTTCTACAATGTCGAACTATATCCTTTATTTGACCTTAGTAGGGCCCTGATCTTTCTCGTCACTACTCAGCCGAGGTTAGGCTTGGTACTTACTGAGTACCCCTGTAGTGTACTCATGCTCTACGTATTTTTTCATGTGTAGATCCATGTACCTCTACTCAGGCTTACCATTCTTGAGGTGAGGCGATTCTACAGAACTTCGAGATATATCTTCCACGTCCGCAAACCGAGGAGTCTCTCTCTTTATTCTATCTTGTAGTGATAACCCTTCTATCTTTACTTTTAATGTAGACATTCCAGAGTCAAAACATTTTACTATGTTTCATGGCTTGTGATTCATGGGTTTCCGAATTTTTGGAATATGTATTAGTTTTGAGGAGTTAAGTATTGTGTATGCCGAGCGGCACCGTTTAAACACTGTTTATTTCTCTAATTCTGTCTGAATTAGTTTTATTTCGCAAATTTGGTTTATCTTCCACAAGTTAGTTGTACCTCGTCGTAGAGACTAGGTGCCGTCACGATGGTTCACGAAGGGCGAACCAGGGTCGTGACACTAAAGAACCCTAAAGAGCACTAAAGTGATACTACTCTAAAAGGAGATAAACAACAACAATGATTAACATAAACTAAAATTTATTATCAGTTTTACTAGGCTAAAGGGAACTACATAACAATAAAAGGCACAATATAATACTAGAGGAAACTAAACAACAATAAAGTCACAAATTATATGTACAATACTAAAGTCACATATAATACTAGTTATTCAACAAAAGGACAATATACAATTTTTATAATATTTTGAACATAAATAAATTAATCCGGATAAGAAACAAAAAATTAACTATATCAAAAAACGATCACAAAAAGCATACAACACAGTAAAAACAACTAATAATTTACTACAAAAGTGGGTCGGAATACCTCGTTTTAGAGTTTTTTGAATAGAAAATTGATGATTTGACCGCCGAAACGATCAATAGAAGATATCCACT
>MU761821.1:0-48734 GCA_026770625.1 Nicotiana glauca | reverse complement strand
AGTTTTAAGCTTTAAAAATTGGGGGGGGGGGGAGGGGGCACAGACCGTTTTGAGTAAATTATCGCGAGGAAGAAGACTGGACCCTTTTTAATATAGGTATAGCGCATATATACGATACCTACCTATCTTTTCAACTTCAGGTATAACGCATCCCGTATATATGCTATAACTATATTTTGACCGACATTTAAAAATTAGGTATAGCGCATGGATGTCATGCGCTATACCATCCATGCACTATCCCTTAACATAAAAATGTGTCGTTAAGGTATAACGCATCCCATCAATGTGCGATACATAAAATGGTCACAAGTTATTTTTTCACGTATTTTTGTGCTTGAGTCCAAAAATACCACACTTTGATTCCTGACTCTTCTACAAAATCCTCCACTTTCTCACATTTTAATGGATAAAAAAAAATATATTCCCTCCATTTTAATTTATGTTACGTAGTTTGGCTTGACACAAAATTTAAGAAAAAATAAAATTGTTTGAAACTTTTAATCTTAAAGCTTAAAGGATAGACCTTCAATTTGTTTAGCTATAAAAGCTTCTTTTAATACTAAAATTAAAAAATGGTCTCATCTGTCCCTCTACTATGGTAAATTATTTAAAATTATCCTCCATTATACTATTGGGCCATAAAATCCCTGCCGTCTTACTATCCTAAAAAATATGCCCTTAGTTTAACGGAGATGCCGCATCTCCTCATTAAACAACCCACCCCAATTTTAAAAAATCCATCCAATACTGACCCGCCCAAATTAAGTCCGTAACCTAAAGGCAAAAAGAGAGACATAACTAAAAAATCTGAAAAACCAGCATTGTTCTTCATCTTTATTGATATTTGCTCAAAATTTCCAACCCAACTTCTTTGAGTCTTCACCAAATTTGTTATAAGTTGAGATTTAAGCTCCCCCAAGATATCCCTCGAAACACAATAACACCAACTAGAAATAGTTTACATTTTCGAAAACCCAATTCTCGAGCTAAGCTTCAGAGTTTTCATCAATGTAGTTTTTAGCTCTTGCTTCCCGTACCAGCTTTCTAACAATGTTCTAAAAAAAAATACTTTTAACAAGAAACAGAGACAGCTCAACTCTTCCAAAATTTTAAATCGGGTGTCCAATTGATACATCATCGTTCCCATCATCTTCTTCTCCTTACTTTTCATCACTTAGGCACAACAAATGATTTTTCCAAACGATTCGAATAATAGGTAACCAACAAACTCAGATTTTTGATTTTGAATTTGAAATCTGAGAGTTTTCGGCTTAAAAAATGGAAACTAAAATCACCATAGCAAATTAGATTACCTAAATAGATTACTTCCCGAACACAATTATTAGAAATGAGTATTATTTGGTTTATAAATGGCGGGTTGCATGTTATGGATTTGGTGGGTTTCATGGAGCGGGTTGTCTCATATGTAAAAGGGCACAGATGGATGCCACATGGCACCTCCGTCTAACTAAGGGTAGATTTGTTAGGATAGTAAGGCGGCAGGAATTTTTATGGCCCAATAGTATAACGGGGGACAATTTTAAATAATTTACCATATTAGAAGGATAGATCAGACCCTTTTCCGTACTAAAATGGATAAAAATAAAAATTTAAATTTAATTTATTTTTAAACATCAAAATATATTTTTTTTTTTGACCGGACTAGTAAAAAAATTGTATCACATAAATCAAACAAAGGGAATAATACATAAATTAATACGAGGAGAAAGAAGAAGCATGGCAAAAAGATGCCATACAAATAAACATTAGAGAATGAAAGAATCCAAAGCAATAGTGATGAAGTTGAAAGAAAAGGAGTCAGGAAAAATAACACAATAAGAATTCGCAGATGACAGAGAGCCAACCCTGCTAAAAAGAAGGATCTACTGTATATTCCATCTAGAGGTGTTAACCGGGTGGGCCGGGCTAGTATTATTTGGACCCGTATGGGTTTGGTTACGGGCTTGCTCTTAACGGATTTAACGGGTTCGGGTTAATCGGGTAAAAAATAAACCGTATGTGTTACGGGTTGAGGGGGCCGGGCAGGACCGGGTTTAGTATTTTTTTAATTTTTTTCTTCATACTTTGTATAACTATTGTAAGTTATATTAGTACTTTGTATTAATATAAAGAATACAAGAAAGATGGGGAAAAAATACACTTATAAATTGCAAGTGCTACATTTATTTCAAAATTACAAAATTAAAGTTTGCATTTAAAAAGTAAATTAACAAAAAATAAGTAAAACTAAATTTTCATGCATAATAAATTAATAATACTTCAAATTAATCTAACAAACTAAAACATTAAGCACAAATACGTCTAATAATTTAAAATAACACAAACTGTCTTAAAATCTTAAAATAACACATATATATCATATTTTAAAGATAATATGTTACCACCATACTCTATGATTTTAACATTTATAGTTTTATATCCTAAATATATACACTATATGTTAAATTCCAACAATTTTAAACTATGTTAATTAGTATACAGTAATTGGTATATTCATGGTATATTCATGATATATTCATAATATATTCACGGTATATTAATGGTATATTCATGGTATATTATAGTATATTCTTGGTTTGGGCCGGTCCGGTTAAACCGGTTAGAGGCACTGTTCATTGGATCGAGTTTAATGGGTTCGGTTAACTAGTAAAAAAATAATAAACGGTCCAACCCCCTCTGCCCCTCCTACCCAGCCCACCCGACCCCTTATGAACCAGGCTGGGCCGGTTCCGGTTTTAACCGGTCTGGGACGGTCCGGTTTTGGGTCAACCGGCCCGTTAGACACCTTTAATTCTATCTTTTACATAATAAAAAGCACTGAATTTTGGCCAAGAGTTGATTAATATTTGAAAAACAAGTGACATTTGAAGTTAAGGTAAAAATAATAAATATCTGGAAGTTGCAAAATAATCTCCAAATATTATTGCAAATATTTAAAACAAGATTCATGGCCAAAAGATTCCTAAGTTGTTTACATTGCCCCAAAAAAAAATTAGGTAGATACAAGATTGGCCGGTTGGTTGAACATA
This sequence comes from Nicotiana glauca, assembly GCA_026770625.1. NCBI lineage: Eukaryota > Viridiplantae > Streptophyta > Magnoliopsida > Solanales > Solanaceae > Nicotiana > Nicotiana glauca. The sequence continues at coordinate 45,681 of MU761821.1, read as the reverse complement.
ATTGCATTCGCTAGCTAAAATGTGCATGAAATACGCATATAATATATCAGCTATTATTTTTTGGAGCGACTAAAAATACACGTTTTAAAAAAATATAGTTACTTTTTTTTACCCAAAAAAATTGACGTTGTAAATTTTAAATTCTGCATAGTTATAAGTTACAAAGCATTTAGATTATTAGACAAATCATCGAGTCATTGTCTAATTTACTGGTAGTTGTCACGATCCGAATTTTTTTACCGTTGGGACCGTGATAGCGCCTAACATTGATTCCGCTAGGAAAGCCAAGGTTACCGATTATTTTATGTTTTTAATTATCTTTTAATAATTTACAAGTTAACATAAGAATAACAACGGAATAAAATACGGAAGAACGGAATTTCACAAATTTAACTTAATACAAATGCGAATCCATAATAAAACTCCACCCGGAATTGGTGTTACTCTCACGGTGTCATGACCCAACTCCCAAACCCGATCGTGATGGCGCCTCTCGTGAAGACAAGGCCAGCCAGAACAACGCAACACCTCCTTTAAAGCATTTAATTAACATTAGTAGTTCTAACACATGCGTAATGTAGCAAAGAGTGTGGTAATAGCAATAATAATAAGGGAAAACCATCCCGACACAGTCCAAACCGGGGTGTCACAAGTCATGAGCTGCTACAGAATTTCTATAAGTCTACAAAACCGAATGTCTGATACAGAAGTCTAGAATAACTAAAATAGCATAAAATAGGGGAGTCAAGGGGCTGCAGATGTCAACAGCTACCTCGAAGCTCCGATCTCGCTGCCTGATCTGGGAAGGATGTCAGTGCTCAGGTGTGGACTCTGCTAATCCTGAATCTGCACGCATTGTGCAGAGAGTATTGTGAGTACTCCGACCCAGTGAGTAATAATAATAAATAATAACCGAAGATAAGAAATCATAAAACTTCACAAAGCAATTCTATATCAGGCAGTAAAATAGTAGAATAGTACAGAATCAAGTGAAATCTCCTTTTTAAATAAATCTGGTAAATCAGGTAAAACAACAAGTAAATAGTGAGTATAAATCTGCCCCTCGGGCCCAACATCAATCGCTCAAAATAGTATCTACCCCTAGGGCTCAGCATCAGTCACTCAGAACAGTATCAGCCCCTCGGGCTCAGTATCATATCACATGGGTACCCGCGGTCACTGGGGGTGTACAGACTCCGGGAGGGGCCCCTTGCGGCCCAAGCGCAATATCAAGCCACCTTGTGGCATATAAAATATGGCCTGAAAGCCTTCTCACATCACACTCGAGGCCTAAATACCTCCTCACATATCAATCGAGGCCTTAAAGCCTCCTCACAATAAACTCGAGGCCTGAAAGCCTCCTCATATCACGCTCAAGGCCTGAAAGCCTCTTCAGTCCAGAAATATCATAAGCCCTTCGGGCATCAATAAACTAATAGTTCTCAGCCAAGACAACAGTGAAATATCAATAGAATCTCAAAATTCAATTAAAACGGCCGAGTTTGCAAAACAATATAATCATTAGGATTGAGTTCAAATAATGTGTCAAAATAGTGATAACAATCCCCGAAGGATTCAAATAATCGGCATTAAGCCCAAAGCGTGGCAATAAGCCCCAATCACGATGATAATCAAATCAACTTAGTCAAATACGCGGTCAAATATCAAACGGGATGGACCAAGTCATGATCCCCAGTAGTAAACAACCCCGTGCTTGCCATTAAGCGCATATTTCACCTTAATATAGCACTATGTTGTGCAAATCCGGGGTGTCAAAGCCTCAAGATATTTTTTACTATCATTACTTACCTCAAGCCGGCCAAAATCTTAGCTCGCTATGCCCTTGCCTCGCAAATCAACCTCTTCGCACGTCGAATTTGGTCAAAATCACAACGAATACATCACAATAGGCTAAGGGAACATAACCCAATCGAAAAGACTCGGAAAATATCGAAAATCACGAAATTTGCAAAACCCGAGCCCCGGGCCCACTTCTCGAAAAATCAAAAATTTAACATCACCGGATTCTCCATCTCGCCACGAGTCTATACATATAAATATTACCAAAATCGGAGTCCATGTGACCCCTCAAATTCCACGTTGAAATACCAAATTTTCAAGCCCTAACTTTACCCTCTTTTGATGAATTTCCACAAGTTTCCATGTTAATACTACCATTAAATCATGTATTAAGGTCAAGGAACTCACCTCCAATCACACCTAGTCGAAATCCCCTTCAATTCCCGTCCAATAGCTCTCAAGGTCGATAAAAAATGGTGGAAATGAACTTAAGCTCGCGGAACAAAATGAGCTTTAAAACCCCTTCTCTGAACAGTCGTTTCCGCATCTGCGGTTACTTTACCGCACATGCGACTTCCACTTCGGCGATTGCACCTCCGCTTCTGCGGATCTTCAATAGTCCTAGTACTGGTTTTGCGGTAAATATCCCGCTCCTGCGGTCTCCGCACTTGCGCACCACTTTCCGCTTCTGCGGAATACCCCTCATAAACGCGGACCGCTTCTGCGGTCAATAACCGCATATGCGTAAACCGCACCTGCGGAAACCCCTCGCTTCTGCGGAAATTCTCCAATCGACCCATGCTCGCACGTGTGCCCCATGACTTCGCATCTGCGGCCCCTTTTCCGCAGATGCGGTAATACCAAATACCAGCAGACCTCAGTTTTTCACCAAGTCCAGAAATCATCCCGAGGCCCCCGGGACATCAACCAAAAGTGCCAAACCATCCTAAAACATCATTCAAATTTGCTCCAGTCACAAAAACACCACAAGAAATACCAAAACCATCAAATTACATCGGATTCAAGCCTAAGTTTTTCTAAAACTTTCGAATTACGTATTTGATCAAAAACCCGACCAAAACACCTCCGGATGATCTAAAATTTTGCACACACATCCAAAATCACCTAACAAAGCTACAAAAACTTTTGGAATCCCATTTCGGCCCTCGTATCAAAATCTCACCTATCAACAGGAATTCGCCAAAATACTAACTTCGCCAATTCATGCCTAATTCTACACCGGACCTCCAAAATCAATTCCGATCACACTCCTAAGTCAAAAATCATACCCTGTAGCTAACCGAATCACTGAAAATTACATCCGAACCCTCTATCTCAATAGTCAACATCCGATTGATTTTTCCAAAATAAGCCTTCCTTTAAGAGACTAAGTGTCTAATTTCCATCTAAAACCAATCCAAATCGACTCATTCACCCAAGACTCCTATAATGAAACATAAGGAAGTAGAAAATGGGAGAAACAGGGCGGTAACTCACATGACGACAGGCCAGGTCGTCACACATAGACTATACAAGAATACTACAGATAGTGGTTTGAACAAGGAAAATACACATCTATCTCAGAAATAGATAAAAGCAGAATGAAAATATGATAGAAGAGGACGCCAAGGCCTGCGGACGCCTGCAGGACTACCTCGGGTCTCCACTAGACTGAAGGCAGCAACCTCAAACTATGGTCCATGGGGTCCAGTACCAGAATCTGCACAAAAAGTTCAGAGTGTAGTATCAGTACAACCGACCCCATGTACTGGTACGTGTCGAGCCTAACCTCGGTGAAGTAATGACGAGGCTAGAATACGACAAACACATAAAACTGTGCAGTTAGATCATATACGAGAAGCAATAATAGCAAGAATTAAATAGAATAAGATGAAAAAAAAGAGGAAACATGCTGAGGGGGATATCAGGTGATAACAATAATAAAGTGAAGTGACAAGGTAAATATCAAACTTGAAGCAACGGAAACAATAACACAGAAACAAGTGCACGACATCACCTTTCGTGATTTTACTCTCGTCCTCACCATAGAAATCAATTGAAACCGCACGACATCACCCTTGGTGCTTTTACTCTCTTATGATCATGGAACGACATCATACTTCATGCTTTTAATTTCATTAATATGGCACGACATCACCCTTCATGCATTAATACTCACAATTTCGGCACGGCATCACCCTTCGTGCATTAACACTCACTCACAATATTATGCACGACATCACCCTTCATGCTTTACACTCTTCCTCGCCCAAATAATTGAAATAATAACATCCCGGAAAGGGAATCAACTATAGAAACATCAATAGAAATAATACCGTCCCAACAAGGGAGTCAACAATAGAGCAATATCATCCCAGCAAGGGAATCGACTATAACCAATCTAGTTTCAACAGTTACTTCACAAAATAAACCTCAACTTGAGCCAATACTCGACATGGTCAATTACCAAGAATTTATCATAAGTCTTGTTCTATAGTGCTAATCATCAATTCAAGCATGAACGATACACAATAAAATCATAACAATCTTATTATAATACTCACGAGCATGATTGACACCAACGTATAGATACTCGTCACCTCACCTATATGTCGTACTCGATACTACATATAGCAAATAAGACACAACACCTATTCCCTCAAGCTAAGGTTAGACCAAACAATTACCTCGGTTTCCACGGCCAAACTCAAGCCTCAACTACCGCTTTCCATTTAGGTTCCACTTCTAATTCACTTATATCTAGCCAATATTAACTTATTAACATTAATTGAATCCAAAGAAACCAATTCAAATGAAGAATTACAGATTTCCCAACATTCTTCCAAAAAAGTCAAATCTCGACCCCGGGCCTACTTATTCAAAACTCAAGGTTCGAACCAAAAAACGTTCACCTATTCACCCATGAGCTCAAATATGCAATTAATTTTGGAATTCGACCCAAATCGAGATCTAAATTCCCCGAATTTGTAAAATCCTAATTCTCTTAAAATCTCTAATTTCTACCATTAAATAACAAGTTTTAAGCCTAGAAATCTAATGGGTGTCGATGGGAAATTAAAGAAATTAGTTCAAGAACACATACCGATGATTGGGTGTTGAAACTTCTTTTCAAAAATCGTCCAAGGTCGGATTTTAGGGAAAGAGATATGAAATTTTGAAGAAATCCTGACCTAGGTTCTGTTTTTAATTCTCTTGATAGACCTTCAAGGATTCGCGAAGGGTTTGTCGCATCCGCGATGCTTATGGCCAGAAGACCCTACACGTACGCAATAAGCTGCTCGCGTTCGCGATAGTCTTTCCCCCCTGACCATCGTGTTTGCTGGCCTGGGACCACGTTTGCAAAGAACAACTTAAGGACTCCCCCAGCCACCTCCATTACACTACGCATTCGCGTGTGGCCAGTCGCGTTCGCGAAGATCAATACCCCTAGTGCTCCTCGTTCGCGACCAAGGCCTCACGCTCGCGTAGAAGAAATCCCTCTCCAGCCCAGCTTGTACTTAGTGTTCGTGTAAACTGCATCGCGAACGCAAAGAACAAAATCTCAAACCACTAGAAGCAAAAAAATAGCAGAAGTTCTTAAGTCCTAAACATCTCGGAACCTATCCGAAAATCACTAGAGACCTCGGAGCTCCAAACCAAACATGCAAATAAGTCTAAAAAACATCATACGGACTTACTCTTGCGATCTAATTGCCAAAATAACACCTAGAAGTGCGAGTTTAGCATCAAAATCAAAAAAAAAAACTCAAGAACTTTTACAGTTTCCATTTTCACAACCGAGGGTCCGAATCACGTCATATGAATTCCGTTTCTTACCAAATTATACATGCATAACTTAAATACTATATTAAACCTGTACAAGACTTCGGGATCAAAATACGGCATGATACCATCAAATTCAAACATCATTGAATTTTCATTAACTCTTATATTTTCATTTCAAAAATTCATTTCTTTGGCTAGGGACCTCAAAATTCAATTCTGGGCATAAGCCCAAGTCCCATGTTTTCCTGCGGGCCCTCCGGGATCGTCGCATCACGGGTCCGGGTTCGTTTACCCAAATGTTGGCCGAACTCAACTTAAATTAAATTTTAAAGGCAAACTTAGCATTTTTCTCAAATTTTCTCATAAGGGCTTTTCGGATATATACACGGACCGTGCATCAAATCAAGGTGAGACAAAAGGAGGTTATTAAGGCCTCGGAACACAGATTTGGCTTTTAAAATAAGAGATGACCTTTTGGGTTATCACAATCTCCACCTATAAAACAAACGTTCATCCTCGAACGAACATAGAAAAGTACCTGAGTCGGGGAAAATATGGGGATATCGGCTCCGTATATCGGATTCGGACTCTTAGGTATTTGCCTTGACATGATGACCTCTCCACCGAACATGAAGTGAAGTATAAATCTTCGATCTCAACTGACGAACCTGCCGGTCTAAAATAGCTACTGGCTCCTCCTCATAGGTCAAGTCCTTGTCCAACTGGATAGTGCCGAATTCTAACACGTGGGATTGATTGCCGTGATACTTCTACTCAGGAATCTCAATATTCTAAAGCATACCAACAAGTCTCTAATCCTCGTACTTTACCTGCTGAAAATTCAAACACCAGGCTACATATGCCACAATATCCTTCTTCTTCATCCTCCACCAATAATGCTGTCCCAAGTCCTGATACATCTTAGCGGCACCCGGATGAATAGAGTACCGAGAGCTATGGACCTCTTCTTGAATTAACTCACAAAGACCATCGACATTAGGCACACAAATATGATCCTGCAACCTCAAAACTCCATCATCTCCAAATGTAACCGGCTTGGCAGCTCTGTGCCGCACTGTGTCTCTAAGGACAAGCAAATGAGGATCATCATAATTCCGATCTCTGAAATGCTCAAATAATGAAAAATGAGCAACTGTGCAAGCTAGCACATGGCTAGCCTCAAAAACATCCAACTTCATGAACTGATTGGCTAAAGCCTAAACATCCAAATCAAGTTGTCTCTCATCAACCGGAATATATGCAAGACTGTCCATACTGGCTGATTTCCTATTGAAAGCATCAGCCACTACATTAGCCTTCTCCGAATGATACAAGATGGTGATATCATAGTCTTTCAATAGCTCTAACTACCTTCTTTTGCCTCAAATTTAGCTCCTTTTGCTTGAACAAATACTGCAAACTCTTTTGATCTGCTAAATCCTCACATGACATGCCATATAAGTAATGCTTCCAAATCTTCAGCGCATGAACAATGGTTGTTGGCTCTAAATCATGAACTAGATAATTCTTCTCATGAATCTTCAACTCCTGCAAAACATATGCAATAACCTTTCCATTCTGCATCAACACCGTACCGAGTCCAATACGAGATGCATCATAATATACCGTATATACCATTGAACTAACACTGCTGCCATGGTCAAGGCTGTTGTGAGCTTCTGAAAGCTAGCCTTACACTCGTCCGACCACATGAACTGGGCACACTTCTGGGTCAACCTGGTCATCGGGGTCGCTATAGATGAAAACCCCTCCATAAACCGACGGTAATAGCCCGCCAAACCCAAGAAACTCCAAATCTCTGTGGCTGATGTGGGTCTAGGCCAGTCCTTGACTGCTGCAATCTTCTTAGGATCCACCTAGATACCCTTTGCTGATACAACATGACCCAAGAATGCTACTGAACTCAACCAAAACTCACACTTCGAGAACTTTGCATACAACTGACTATTTCTTAGTGTTTGAAGAACGACATGGAGATGATCCTCGTGATCCTCCCGGTTGTGGGAATAGATCAAAATATAATCAATAAAGAAAATCACAAAGTAATCCAAATGAGGCTGGAACACTCGGTTAATCAAATCCATGAAAGCTGTGGGGAATTTCAACCCGAATGACATCTCTAAGAACTCATAATGCTCGTACCGAGTGTGAAAAGTTGTCTTAGGGACTTCAGATGCCCTAATACTTAACTGATGGTAGCCAGACCTCAAATCAATCTTTGAAAATACCTTGGCACCTTGAAGCTGATCAAACAAATCATCAATCCTCGACAATGGATACTTGTTCTTGATAGTGACACTGTTCAACTGTTGATAATCTATGTATGTCCTCATCGATCCATCTTTATTCTTAATAAACAACACCGGCTCACCCCAAGGCAAGACACTAGGTCTAATAAATCCTTTATCCAACAAGTCCTACAACTGTTCTTTCAATTCTTTCAACTTTGGCGGGGCCATACGATATGGCTGAATAGAAACGGGCTGAGTGCTTGTAATCAAATCAATGCAAAAGTCAATATCCCTGTCAGGTAGCATCCCCGACAGGTTCAAAGGAAATACCTTTGGAAACTCACGAACAACGGACATAGAATCCATAGAAGGAACTTCAGCACTAGAATCACGACCATACACCAATTGGGACAAACATCACTTATCAACCATATGCCTTGCCTTCATATATGAGATAACCCTACTGATAGAATGACCAAGAATCCCTCTCCACTCCAAGCGAGGCAACCCCGACAATTCTAAGGTCACAGTCTCGGTATGACAGTCCAATATAGCATGATAATGGGATAACCAGTCCATCCCCAAAATGACATCAAAGTCAACTATATCGAGAAGTAAGAGATCTACACGGGTCTCAAGACCTCCAATAACGACCACACAAGCACGATAAACACAATCTACCACAATATAATCAGCCACCGGTGTAGATACATAAATAGGAGCACTCAAAGAATCACGAGGCACAACCAAGTATGAAGCAAAATAAGAAGAAACATAGGAGTATGTAGACCCTGGATCAAATAATACTGAAGCATCTCTGCTACAAATTGAAACCATACATGTGATAATAATATCAGATGCCTCAGCCTCAGGCCTGGCTGGGAAAGCATAACATCAGGGCTGGGGACCACCACCCTGAACTACATCCCTAGGATGTCCTCCTACAGGCTGGCCTCCACCTCTAGCTGCCTAACCTTAACATCTAATGACCTAACCTCCACCGCTAACACCTCGACCCCTACCTCTAGCTGGGTGAGCGGGCGGTGGAACACCCGGTGCCAAAACCATGGTATGAGAACCCTGATGCTGAGAACTACTCAATTCTTGAGGGCAAAATCTACCAGTGTGGCTCGAATCACCACATGTATAACAAGACCTCAGCTGCTGAGACTGCTAACCCTGAAACTGACCTTGACGGTCTGAGTAACCACCCTGAAAACTTTAGAGCGGTGGTGCACTGATAGGAGCTGGTGGTACACTGTAGGGTAACTAATCAGAATACTGCATATGAGAACCACAACCACTTGGGGCAACAAGAGAAGCCTAAAGTGCTGAATGGAACGTCCTAGAAGGATGGCCCCTACCAAAAGAATCCCTTCCTCTAGACGAGGCACCACTGAACCTGCCAGAATGACAAGGCCTCTTGCCAAACCCCTGACTACTCCCCTGCAATAAACCATCTAAACTCGCCTGGCCACATTGGCTGCATCCTGGAAAGAAATCTCACTTCCTCTCTCCTTAGCTATCTGTAATCTGATAGGCTGAGTTAGTCCCTCAATAAATCTCCCCACCCTCTCTCTCTATATCTCTCTCTCCCTCTTTCTCTCTCGGTGGGAAGTATGATAAGAGCATGACGGTCTAAGTCAATAAATCTGGTCTCGTACTGAGTGATGATCATAGAACCCTGGTGGAGACGCTCAAAATACCTCCGAAAGTCATCCATCTGAGTAATAGGAAGAAACTTCTCTAGAAAAAGCTGAGAGAACTGGTCCCAAGTCAAAGCCAGTGATCCAGTTGGTCTATCCAAACAATAATCTCTCCACCAAGTCTTGGCAGAACCTAACAGACGAAAAGCAACAAAGTCGACCCCATTGGTCTCCACTATCACCATGTTCCGTAGAACCTCGTGATAACTATCCAAATAGTCCTGGGGATCCTCTGAAGATGTACCTCTATAGGTAGCAGTGAAAATATTGGTAAACCTATATAACCTCCACAAAGCATCAACAGACATAGCTGCTCCATCACCAGTCTGAGATACGGTACCCAGCTGAACTACCCTAACTGGCTGAGCTGCTGGAGTCTAAAACGGAGGAGCCATCTACTCCGGATTGCGGGTAGCGAGAGTCTGTGTTGTTCCCCCAACTTGAGAGATGGTTGGTGCTACAGGAAGTAAGCCTGCCTCTACGACACTCTCCATAAGTCCCACTAGAAGGACCAGAGCATCCTGGAGTACCGGAGTAGTGATGAACCCCTCTGGAACCTGAGCTAGCCCTGCTGGAACGGTCTAGGCTAGAGCCTCCTCCACAAACTCAACCTAAGGCTACGCCGCAGGTTGCTGCTCTAGGCTGAGCCCTGCCCTTTCCTCGACCTCTAGCATGGCCTCAGCCTCGTCCTCTGCCCCACGTAGGAGCTGCCACTGGGGTCTCAGGCTTCTCATCAATGAATGAAGAAGCACGTGTTTTTGCCATATGCAAAAGAATAGAATAGAAGTTCAATTAGCAATGAGAAATCAAACCGCACGACACAGATGAATAGAAATGAAAATGTTCCTAACTCCGTAGCCTCTGGGGGATAAACACAGACGTATCCATACCGATCTCTAACTAATAAGCTTGTTCGTGAATTGTGAGACCTAAGCAACCTAGCGCTCTAATATAAACTTGTCACGACCCGAATTTTCTACCGTTGGGACAGTGATGGCGCCTAACATTGATCCCGCTAGGTAAGCCAACGTTACTGATTATTTTACCTTTGTACTTATCTTTTAATAATTTACAAGTTAACATAATAACATACGAAAGAACATAATTTAACAAATTTAATTTAATACAAATACAAATCTATAATAAAACTCCAAACAGAACTGGTGTCACAATCTCACGGACTGTCTAAGAATACTACAAATAGCGGTCTGAATATGGAAAATACATATCGGTCTCAGAAATAGATAAAAACAAAATGGAAATATGATAGAAGGGGACTCCAAGGCCTGCAGATGCCTGCAAGACTACCTCGGGTATCCATTGGACTGAAGGCAGCAACTTCGAACAGCGATCCGTAGGGTCGAGTACCGGGATCTACACAAAAAATGTAGAGTATAGTATCAGTACAACCGACCCCATGTACTGATAAATGTCGAGCCTAACCTCAGCGAAATAGCAACAAGTCTAGGACACGACAAACATGTAAAGATGTGCAGTTAAATTATATACGAGAAGCAATAATAGCAAGAATTAAACAGAATAAGATGGAAAAAAGAGGAAACATGCTGAGGAGGATATCAGGTGACGACAATAATAAAGTGAAGTGACAAGGTAAATATCAAACTTGAAGCAACGAAAATAATAACACAGAAACAAGTGCACAATATCACCCTTCGCGCTATTACTCTCGTCCTCACCATAGAAATCAACAGAAACGACACGGCATCACCATTCGTGCTTTTTCTCTCTCATGATCATGGCACGACATCACCCTTCGTGCTTTTAATTTCATTAATATGGCACGACATCACCCTTCGTGCATTAACACTCATAATATCTGCACGGAAATACCCTTTGGGCATTAACTCTCACTCACAATATCGTGCACGACATCACCCTTCATGCTTTACACTCTTCCTCACCCAAAAAATTGAAATATAACATCACGACAAGGGAATCAACAATAGAAACATCAATAGAAACAATACCGTCCCGACAAGGACGGTAAGGGAATCAACAATAGAACAATATCATCCCGGCAAGGGAATCAGCTATAACCAATCTAGTTTCAATAGTTAATTCACAAAATAAACCTCAACTTGAGCCAATACTCGACAATGGTCAATTACCAAGAATTCATCATAAGTATTGTTCTCTAGTGCTAATCATCAACTCAAGCACGATACACAATAAAATCATAACAATCTTAATATAAGACTCATGGGCATGCTTGACACCAACGTATAGATACTCGTCACATGAGGTACAATGTCGTACTCGACACTATACATAGCAAATAAGAAACAACATCTATTCCCTCAAGCTAAGGTTAGACCAAACACTTACCTCGGATTACATGGCCAAACTCAAGCCTCAACTACTGGTTTCCCTTTAGATTCCACTTCAAATTCACTTGTATCTAGCCAATATTAACTTATTAACATCAATTGAAGCCAAAGAAACCAATTTAAATGAAGAAGTATAGATATTCCAACATTCTTCCAAAAAGTCAAATCCTGACCCCAGGCCCGCTTGGTCAAAACTCGAGGTTTGAACCAAAACCCGTTCACCCATTCATCCACGATCCCAAATATACAATTAGTTTCGGAATCTGACCCCAAATCGAGGTCTAAATCCCCCAAATTTGTGAAATCCTAATTCTCTTAAAATCCCTAATTTCTACCCTTAATGAACAAGATTTAGGCCTAGAAATCTAATAGGTGTTGATGGAAAATGAAATAAATGAGTCCAAGAACACATACCTATGATTGGGTGTTGAAACTTCTCTTCAAAAATCGCCCAAGGTCGGATTTTTTGAAAGGAGATATGAAATTTTGAAGAAATCTCGACCTAGGTTCTATTTTTAATTCGTCGATGCTTATGGCCAGAAGGGCCTACACGTTCGCGATGAGCTGCTCGCATTCCCGATAGTCTGTCCCCCCTGACCATCGCGTTCGTGGGCATGAGACCGCGTTCGCGAAGAACAACTCAAGGACTCCCCCCAGCCACCTCTATTACACTACGCGTTCGCGTGTGGCCAATCGCGTTCGTGAAGAGCTATCCCCCCAATGCTCCGTGTTTGTGACCAAGGCCTCAAGTTCGCGTAGAAGAAAGCCCTCCCTAGCCCAGCTTGTACTTCGTGTTCGCATGAGCTGCAGCACAAATGCAAAGAACAAAATCTCAGAACACCAGAACAAAATTGCACGAACACCAAAACATCCCGGAACCTATCCGAAATTCACCCGAGTCCTCAGGACTCCAAACCAAACATGCACATAAGTCTAAAAACATCATGCAGACTTACTCGTGTGATTAAATCACCAAAATAACACCTAGAACTGTGAGTTTAGCATCAAAATCAAAGAAAAATATCCCGAACTTTTAAAGGTTCCATTTTCACAACCGAGGGTCGGAATCGCGTCATATGAATTCCGTCTCTTACCAAATTTTACAAGCATAACTTAAATACCATATTAAACCCGTACCGGGTTCCGAGACCAAAATATGGGCCCGATACCATCAAATTCGAACATTGTTAAATTTCCAAAAACTCCTACATTTTTAGTTAAACAATTTCTTTCAAAAATTCATTTGTCTGGCTAAGGACCTCGAAATTCAATTCCGAGCATACGTCCAAGTCCCATATTTTCCTACGGACTCTCCGGCACCGTCGAATCACGGGTCCGGATCCGTTTACCCAAAATATTGACCGAAGTCAACGTAAAATAAATTTTAAAGGCAAACTTAGCATTTTTCTCAAATTTTCTCATAAGGCTTTTCAGATATACGCTTGGAATGCGCATGCAAATCGAGGTGAGAAAAAAGGAGGTTTTTATGGCCTCGGAACACATATTTGACTTTTAAAATAAGAGATGGCCTTTTGGGTCATCACAATAGTAAAATCATAAAATAAATTGATTATATTTAGGGATGGACAAAGGGGCGATATGGTGTGGGTTACGGGCGGGGTGGATTTAAGCTTTCGAGGTGCGGGGCGGGTTCAAGAATGTTTTAAAATTTTCGTGAGTAATACATGTATCTTACATTACTGCTCTTTATTAAAAAAAATCAATTTTTTTGTACTTGTCTGTTCAAGTAAATTTCTAATAGACTTTCTCTGTGACGACACAATTTCCATTATGGGTTGTGATGGCGCCCAACACCCTCTTAGGCAAGCCAAACGTTAATTAGCTAGTGATTTCTCATTCATTTAAATGATCATTCTCAACCATTTACTTGACATAAATTTAAAACAATCAAAAATTTACAAATTATAAGGCGACTGATTCGGGAAAGACTAAAAGTGATCATTGCAATATGAATACAACCCAAAAATTATAGTCTACCAATGTGTGCTAGGAACTAGTGTCACAAGTACTAGGGCAACTGGTAGAATATACAAAAATACAACTAAACCTACTACCTCTAAAATAAAATAGACAGTAATAACAAAAGAAGAGACTCCGGCATGATGATGAACGACATAGAAGGGCAGCTCATCGTGGAATCTCGGTCAGATATTAGGAATGCGCGCCAGACTGGTATCTAGATGCACTTGTCTCAGATCCGGTACATTTAACTACAGAAGCATAATATGAGTACATAAACAATACGTACCCAGTAAGTATATAGTGTAACCTCGAAGAAGTAGTGACAAGGGGTATACTTGACACTTATTAGGGTCAATAATAATATAATTTAAGCGTTACGTTAAGCATGGATGTCATGAATAATTAACAGTTACTAACACATAATGACAAGTTCTTTCATAAACAATATTTCAGTTTCCGACATTTCAATTAATAGTCTATATTCCAAGGCATTTAAAGCGTTCAAACCACAGAAGGTACCAAGTAAATAGCATGCACAGATAATGCCGAGGTCCTACGGCCTAATCCAATATAATAGTAAAGTGTGCACTGCCGGTGGGCCAAACTGCGCGAACCGTAGATGCATCTATTACCCCGCTCGTGAACCATACATGCAATGCAGTCAATAGAAATAAACATATAAAAAAGGTGATCAACAATTCATCAGGAAGCCAATTACCCAAAGTAAGGTTAATTTCTGTTTAACTGTCAAGAAAAATAGTGTTTATCTTTTTAGAAATTCATTTGCAAAGTTCGATATGATATGCACAATTTAAATTGACAACAAGTTACAAATACGGCAAGTAAATCATGCTTTTGGGTCCTAAACTACCTGGAATTAAGCATAATAGTAGCTACGCACAGACTCACGTCTCCTCGTGCGTACGTAGCCCCCGCAATTAGTGGCACATATTCAATTATTTCTCCTATATGACTTCCCTCGTCCCAAAGCTTACTTCCAATTTCAAGAATGCGCTCAACCCCTCAAATCGGAGCCGAATGATCCAAAACAATTCAAACAGGGTAAGAACTAGTCAATATATGCTCAAGAGTTCATATTCTAACTATTAAGCTATTTTACAAACCCTAAATGCAAGGTTCCTAAAATTCACCCCAAGCCCACGTGCCCGAATTCCGGAATTTTTTGAAAAACGTTGTTACCCATAACCTAAGGATCAAGAATATATGATTTGTAATTTATTCCATAATGAATTTTGTGGTTAAATCTTGTTTTTATCGAAACCCTAGGTTTTACTCTAAATGCATAATTTCAACTAATTTACATGGTGAAATTCACCCCTAAACTATGTATTAAATTCACCTTAAGTAGAAATGACTTATCTCACAATGCTAGGCTAAAATATCCCCTTTTGAAGCTCCCAAATCGCCCAAGAATGGAGTAAAATGTGTCAAAAATGACACATTCCTATATTAAACGAAGGTCACTCACTGCCTTCAGCGATTTTTGCACCTGCATTTAGGGGACCGCATCTGCGGTCTCGCTTCTGAGGTTTTGGGTCGGGCCAGCTAAGGCCGCATTTGCAATCATAGGATTGCTTCTGCGATTCTGCTTCTCCGGAAGAGGAGCCACACCTGCAGAACCTGGGCTCCTCCCTTTGAGCTGCATCATCGATGGTTTGCCGCTTCTGTGGTCTCGCACTTGCGGCTAGCCAACCGCAGGTGCGGTTATGACAGAAATGGAGCTTCAGCTAGCCTCGTTCAATTGACGCTCGGGCCCCCCGAGGCCCTGCCCGAACATACCGATAAGTTTAGAATCATAAAACAGACTCACTCGAACATCGAAACGCCCAAAACAATGCTAAATCTAAGAATAACACCCTAAAACCAATTGAATCAAACTTATAAACTTCAAGTTCTTCAATCTACTTCTTATGTGCCGAAACATACTTATACTACTCGTATTGACACCAAATTTTGCGTGAAAGTCTTAAATGACAATACAGAACTATTCCCCATCTCAGAGTTCCATTCGGACCTCGATATCACAAAAACCCGCTCCAAATCAAATTTATAGAACTTCAAAATCCTTAAGGAATCAACTTTCACTATCAGGTGCCAAACGCTCCCGAGTCATCCAAAACTCGATACAGACATACGCCTAAGTCCAAAATCATCATACGTACTTGTTGGAACCTTCAAATCTTGATTCCAAGGTCGTTTACTCAAAATGTTGACCGAAGTCAAACTTGGTCTTTTAAGCCAACCTTAAGGAATCAAGTATTCCGATTTCAACCCAAACTCTCCCAAATCCCGACCTAACCATCCCCGCGAATCATAAATTAGTAAAAGCAAGAACTGGAGAAGTCTTATTTTGGGGAGCCGGGTTCTAGACAAACATTCTCGAATAGGTTTAGATTCATACCTGAAGTGCTAAATAAGCGTGGATATCTGCTCCGCATGTGCTCCTCAGACTCCCAGGTCGCCTCCTCGACTAGTTGGCCCTTCCACTAGACCTTTACCATAGAAATCCTCTTGGATCTCAACTGATGATCCTCTCTATCAACAATACCAATAGGCTCCTCCTCATACCCCACAATCTCACCTTGCAGAATAGTACTGAAGTATAACACATGAGACAAATCGGCGTGATACCTTCGAAGCATATATACGTGAAAAACTGAATGAACTCCCGATATGTTAGGGGGTAAAAAAATCTCATAAGCAACCTCCATAACTCGCCTCAACACTTTAAATGCACCTATAAACCTGGGGCTCAACTTGCCCTTCTTTTTGAATCTCATAATACCCTTCATCGACGAGAGTTTTAAGAGAAACTTCTCGCGGACCATGAATGATATAACACATGCCTTCTGATTCGCATAACTCTTTTGTCTAGACTGGGTTGTACGGAGTCTTTTCTGAATCAACTTTACATTTTCCAAGACATCTTTCACCAAAACTGTACCATACAACTTAGCCTCACCAGGCCAAAACCACCCGATAGGAGATCGACATCGTCGACCATATAAAGCCTCAAATGGAGCCACCTCGATGCTGGACTGATAACTGTTGTTGTAAGCAAACTCGGCCAAAGGCAAGAACTTATACCACTGCCCTCCAAAGTCAATCATACATGCTCTAAGCATGTCCTCCAGAATCAAACTGCCGTTCTAATTGCTCGTCAGTTTGGGGGTGAAATGCTGTGCTGAGCTCCACACGGGTCCCTAACTCACTCTGTACGGCCCTCTAGAAATGGGAAGTGAACTGAGGGCCTCTATTTGATTCAATGAAAATAGGCACACCGTGCAACCGAACTATCTGCCGAATATAGATCTGAGCTAAACTCTCTTAAGTATAAGTAGTCACCACCAAACTGAAGTGTGCCGACTTGGTCAACCTGTCGACAATCACTCAAACTGCATCAAATTTCCGCAAGGTTCGCGGCAACCCAACTACGAAGTCCATAATAATGAGCTCCCATTTCCACTCGCATATAGGCATCTGTTGAAGTAGGCCACTCTGGTGCTCGTACTTAACTTGTTGGAAATTCAAGCACCTAGCCACAAACTCAACTATGTATTTCTTCATCCGCCACCACCAGTAATGCTGCCTCAGGTCACGATACATCTTCGTAGCACCTAGATGAATAGAATACCGTAAACTTTGTGCCTCCTCCAGAATTATTTCCATCAAGCCATCAACATTAAGAACACATAGACGACCCTGGAGTCGTAGAACACCATCCTTACTAATAGTAACCTCCTTGGCACTACCTTGTAGCACCGTCTCTTTGAGAACTGCCAAATGCGGATCATCAAACTGACGAGCCTTGATCTGTATCAACAATAAAGATTGAGCAACAACAGACACAAAGACTCAGCTGGGCTCTGAAATATCCAACCTCATAGGTCTGTTAGCAAAAGACTGAATGTCATAAGCTAGTGGCCTCTCCTCCGCTGAAATAAATGCCAAGCTACCATACTCTCTGCTTTCCTTCTTAAGGAATTAGCTACCACATTTGCCTTGTCCGGATGATAAAGAATGGTGATGTCATAATCCTTCAGTAACACAAGCCATCTGCGCTGCCTCAAATTCAGATCCCTCTGCTTGAACAAATGTTGTAAGCTGCGATGCTCAATATAAATCTCACATGACACCCCATAAAGATAATGCCTCTATATCTTAAGAGCATGAACAATTGTTGCTAACTCTAGGTCGTGCACAGGATAAATGTTCTCATGAATCTTTAACTGAAATGAAGCATATACAATAACTTGCCCCTTTTGCATCAATTCAAATCCCAAGACAACGCGTGAAGCGTCATAATATACCGTATACATCCATGAACCAGAAGGTAACACTAGGACCGATGTTGTAGTGAAAGTTGTCTTGAGCTTCTGAAAGCTCGCCTCGCAATTGTCGCACCTCCTTTTTTCTGAGGGGGGTATAAGAGAGTTTTCCAATTAAAGTGACTACAATCGAAATGGAATTAATTATTTATTTAGAGTCTCCACTTGAGAGAATTATATGCTGTCCCAAGTGATCGATTTATTTCAAATTCCAAATCGAGGAAATTGACTCTATTTTTGGTCCGGGAACACAGAAGACCGTGTAAGAAATTTTCTCAATCCAGGAGAAGGTGTAAGACACTTTCGAGTTCTGTGGTTTAGCACGGTCGCTTAACTATTAATATTTGGCCTAATTATGTGATTAATTTTAGACATTTAAAACCTACGTGCATTTTTTTAACTTTTTAGCCACTTATAAAGTATATAATGTTTTTAAAATATTGCAAATCACGTCGCATGAAATACACCCGCAATTTACAGCATGTTTATTTTATTATTATTGGAAGTTATAGTTGGGTCACATGAAATGCATACCCGAATTGGGGATTAGGTATCACGACCATGCCACAGGAACCATACCCATAGCCGTGATGTTTATTATTAATCGCACCTAATTAAAACATTCTTACAAGGCTCATCGCTTCCCTTGTCTTGTTCCTATTAATAAATATTCATGGTGTTGTCCTTGTATTTCATAGCCAGTTCTTATTCTTTGACGATGTAGGTGATTTAGAGGGGTCTAGGTTAGGGTTATTCCGAAGAAGAAGTAGGAACGACTCCTACGTTAGGGTTCTTCCGAAGAAGAAGTAGGAACGACTCCTACGTGGGGGGATTTGGGGATGTAGCTATTTTTGGTCTTAGCTAGCTCCCAAGTTATGAAGATGCAGAAGAAGAGTCCTTTTAAAGTGTTAGGGTTTTATGGGTATTGGGCTTGGATTTATGGACTAAGGGTCTGAAAATTTGGCCTAAAAAATGGGTTGCTTGAGCCTAAATTTTATTTTTCTCTTTGAACAAGACTAAAAATACTACCCCTTTACTAATTAATCCTACTTAAGTAAAATAACTATAAAAATAAAACTAACCGTTAAAACAAACCTATTTTGGTATTTTCAAATATCATACTGAAAGATAAAAATGAAATTAGATTAAAGTCATTACAAAATTAAAATAATATTCCTACCAAACGACTAATATTCCTGAAAATAAAGTAGAACTATTTTTGTATTTTTGAATTTTGTGAAAGGTAGATAAACTAAAAATAACAAGACAAAATAAAGTAAATGAGTCAAAACTAGTTGAAATAGCGATATTAAGCCTATACTACATATTTAAATACTAAAATATATAAAATCTTGGGGAGGGTCAAAAATTACATGTTTACAGTTACACCTCTTTGTCTGGAAAAACAAAGAGTTTTCAGACAAAGAACGACTAGATAGGTTTTTTGACCCGACCCTCATTTGGAGAGACCAAAAACTAAAAGAAAGGAGAATATTACCGAGCCCTGGTATCTGAGCTGCTTACGTATCCTTGGTTATAAAGGAATCATGCCACATGTAGTTCAGAGAATGATGGAGTGATGAGTTGGAAAATCGAGCGAGGTTCCGTTGAGGCTCTGGTCCGCGGTCCTATTATTACATCAAAAATCAAAATTAAAAAAGACTAACTAAGCCTATCAGCTACGAGTTACAAGATTCCTATCTATGAGTCTTCTGAGGCTTGATCTTGGGTCTTGGTTGATTCTTTATGCGGAAGCTGATATGAATCTTGATACTTGTTAGCTGCAGGTGTTAGGTCATTCTTCCATGGCTTCTTCGGAACAAGACCGGACATGCAGTGCTCGTGACTTTAGCCATGTTTGGGCAGTTCACGTATTTCATCTGCTTCTGCATTTGGATTCACTTCCCTCTATTTTTTTTAAATTGAGACTTATTTTTTTGGTTATCTCGGACTATCGACTCGCATTTTTGAGGCGAGCTTCCGCTAATTTTGAAATGACTTCTGTCATTCTTCAGGTGGGCACTTGCTAGAGACAGCAAAACAGACAAAACAAAAGAAACTTTTCTGCCCCAGTTTGCACTGGGAAGATTTGTAAATTGGTAGCATACCTATGAATCGTTTATGCTATTGATGAAGGATGCAATTAAAGACTCAACTAGAATGTGCATCTCCTGTGAGTAAAACCAAGAAAATTTTGAATTAAACTAGGAAGTGCGGCTCCTAAATTTGAGACTGAGCTTGCGGAAAACTTTAAACTAAGCTTGACTAAAGTAAAAACTGACCCTATTCTCCTGGAGGAACCCCTGATTTCAAGAAAACTAAAAATTAATAACTTAAGAAAACTAAAAATTGACCCCTTTTTTTCAAATCCAGACTTCCCTTTTTCAAAAAAAAAAAATTATTATCCTAAGAGAAAATTCTTCAGACTAGGTTTTAATCTTAGGAGAAAGATTCATCAGACTAAGATTTTGATCCTAGGAGAAAGTTCATCAGACTAGGTCTCTTTTTTTGGTATCTTAGGAGAAAGATTCATCAGACTAAGATTTCTATCCTAGGAGAAAGATTCATCAGACTAGGTTTTTTATCTTAGGAGAAAAATTCATTAGACTAAGTCTTCAATTCTAGGAGAAAATTCATTAGACTAGTTTTTTCGTATGGTTATCTTAGGAGAGATTCATCAGACTAAGATGTTTATCCTAGGAGAAATATTCGTCAAACTAGGTTTTCTTATCTTAGGTCAAAGATTCATCAGACGAAGATATTTTTTTTACCTTAGGAGAAAGATTCATCGGACTAAGATTATGATCCTAGGGGAAAATTCATCAGACTGAGATTTTTATCCTAGGAGAAAGTTCATCACACTAGGTCCCTTATTTTTTTTATCTTATGAAAAGATTCATCATACTAAGATTTTTATTGGGACAAAATCCATCAGACTAGGACTTTTATCCTAGGAGGAAAATGTGAAAAGCAATAGAAAATTTTTATGCACATGCAGACAAATAAAGGCAAAGATTTGAGATACTTCCCTTTGCCGGCTCTTCTCTTCTCTTCTTTTTCTCTTTTCTTTGAACCACTATCCTTGCTCTGCTTTGTTCTTATTTCAAACAAAGAAATTTTTTTCAATTTTGAAAGTGGTGATCAGTTTGTGGCCTTGACGTCTTTGGAAGTTTGGCTTTATGTCCATTCTCTTTTAGAAGACCGACTACATTGGTAGTTGACTGCACTATTGGGAGACTCTGTTGTTGCTTTCAAGGGACCTTTACTTCTTGTATAAATCATGATTGTTTCGCTCCCAATGCCATTGGTAATTTTTGGCACAATCAGCCTTATCCCGACTAGATCTTTGTTCAGGTGACCTTTTCTGATATCTTTAATGACTTCCTGCTTTTGAGCAATTTGTCTGTCAGAGAGAATCACAATGTATCTTTGCTGTAGTGGCCAAATCTAGTACGAAAAGCATTCTTTGGGACATCTTAGTCCCGAATCATCAGCTGATGATACCGTAGTCTCAAGTCGATCTTAGAGAACACCCTAGCACCCTGCAACTGGTCAAACAAATAATCAATGGGTGGAAACAGGCTCTTGTTCTTGATGGTAGCCTTGTTCAACTAGTGGTAATCGATGCACATCCGTATAGTCCCATCCTTAGCTGTCTTGAGGATATCCGAGTCTCTGATCTTTAGCTGGTGATACCAATCTTGGAGAACACGCTCGCTCCCTGAATCTGGTCAAACAAATCATCAATGCGAGGCAGGGAATACTTGTTTTGTAACCTTGTTCAACTACCTGTATTCAATGCACATCCTCATAGTGCCATCCTTCTTCTTCACAAATAGAACAGGCGCACCCCAAGGCGATGCTAGGCCGAATAAACCCCTTATCAAGGAGTTCCTGAAGCTGCTCCTTTAACTCCTTCAAATCCGGTAGTGCCATACTATATGGTGGAATAGAAATGGGCTGAGTGCCCGGTGCCAGATCAATACCAAAATTAATATACCTGTGTGGTGGCACGCCCGGTAGGTCCGCAGGAAACACATTGGGAAAATCCCTCACAACTGGAGCAAAATCAATATTGGGAGTCTCTGCACCGACATCCCTCACAAAGGCTAAGTAGGAAAGACAACCCTTCCCAACCATACACTGGGCATTCAAGAATAAAATCACCCTACTGGGAACATAATCGGTCGAACCTTGCCACTCAATCCGTGGCACACCCGTCATTGCCAAAGTCACTGTCTTAGCATGACAATCCAAAATAGCATGACACAGAGATATCCAATCCATGCCCAATATCACATCAAAGTCTACCAGACACAACAACAAAAGATCCACTCGGGTCTCTAGAACCCCAATAATCACCACACATGACCGGTACACACGGTCTACAACAACAATATCACCAACCAGATTAGATATATGAACAAATGAAATAAGAGACTCACGGGGCATATCCAAAAGTATAGAGGAATCTCCGTGTCAGACTAAGAAAATATTTGTGATCACAACATCTGAAATAATAGCATTGGTCCTAGCTGGGAGTGCATAGAAAATGGCCTAACCACCACTTGATCGACCTCTTCCTCTAGGGCGATGCCTAGCTGATTGACCTCCACCCCTAGCTAGGTGGGTGGGTAGTGGTGAAGTAACTGGTGCTGAAGACAATTGTTGACTCCGCTGATGAGATGAACCCTCAAGACGATGAGGACACTGCCTCCACATATTCCCCAAATCTCCACACTCATAGCAACTCACGGGTGTTGGAGACGGGGACTGAAGGGAACCCCTAACATCGAAATGACTAGCAGATGAACCTAGCATAGAAAGCACAAAACTGATGGAGCACGAGATGAACTCTAGGCTGGAAGGGCACTGAGTGATGAATGGCCCTGTTGAGAATTGTGAGAACCATGACCCTATGATGCCCCACGATAACCTGTGCGAGCTAACTAAGCATGCCTGAATGGACGACCAATGCTATGCTAAAATTGACCTCTCAAAGGAGCACCACTATAACTACTAGATCCCCGAGGCCTCTTGGACTCCCTCTCATCTCACTCCTAGTGACAAAATGACTCAATCTTGCGAGCAATATCAACAACCTCCTAAAAAGTAGCACTAGGAACCCTCTCTCTAGTCATGAGAATCCAAAGCTGATACGTGAGGCCATCAACAAAACCCCTAATCCTCTCTCTCTCCTTAGGAACCAACCTAACAGCATGACAAGGTAACTTCAAGAATCTCATCTTATACTACGTCACAGTCATATCTCCCTGACGCAACCACTTGAATTGCCTGGGCAGCTCCTCTCTCGAGACTATGGCATATACTTCTCCAAAAAGAGCAGGGAGAACTGCTGCCAGGTTAGGGGTGCTACACCAAAAGGCCTACGCCTCTTATAAGCCTCCCACCAAGTGAAGGCAGCTCTAAATAACTGAAACATAGTGAAAGCGACCCAGTTGGTCTCCAGAATACCCGATGTACGAAGCATCCTCTAACACTTGTCCAAGAAACCTTGGGCATTCTCGCCCTCTGCACCATTGAAAATCGGAGGCTGAAGTCTACCAAAGCTCTCCAATTAGCACTGCCCATCCCCTGGCATAGCAGGAGCTACATAATCCTAAGAATCTACACCCAGTTGGGCAGGATGTTCTCCCGGTGTTTGAAGTCCTTGCACGACCTGCTCAAGTGTGCGAGCGGCAGGAGTCTGAGTGCCTTCCCCATCCTGAGAAGTAGCTGCGGCTGTAGTAACAGAGACCGCCTGAGCTAGGCCAGTGCATACTGATAGAATCTGGGTCACGACCTCCTAAAGGCCTAGAATCATAATAGGCACAGCTGGTGCCTAAGCTAGTACTGCTGGAGCATCCACAACAGGGACTTGATCTTGAACTGGGGCGGCTGGTAGGTCTGTAGGTACTGCCCTAGCAGTGGTGTAGGCTACACCTCTGCCCCTCCCACGACCTCAACCGCGTCCTCGTCCCCTAGTGGCCACAGTTGATGGCACTGGTGGTTGTCCTTCCTGACCAGTTGCTTGTGTCCTTACCATCTGTGAGAGAATAGAATAACATAAGTTTAGTATTCGGATCAATAGATTCGCACGACAAGAATTCAAGAATATGAAGTTTTTCTAAAGGTTCTATAGTCTCCTAAGGATAAATAAAGATGTCTTCATACCGATCCGTGAGACTCTATTAAACCTGCTCATGACTCGTGCGACCTATGTAACCTAGGCTCTGATACCAACTTGTCACGACCCTAAACCGGACCTGGTCATGATGGAACCTATCGTGAAATAAGGACAACTGACACAAACACCCAATCCAATTATACAGTTAAAATAATTCATATTTAAGCTATTAATAAGTGATAAATCCCAATATAAAAAGTGAAATAGAATAATTGCGGAAAACAACACAGTTCGATATCGGGGTGTCACCAGTCATGAGCATCTAAACATTAAGAGTATGAAAAGACTACATAGTCTAGTACAAAGATAGTACAAGGAAAATAAAGATAAGATGGAGAAGCACTGGGCTGCGAATGCCAAGCAGCTACCTAGTCAATTCTGTACAGCCTGCTGAAAGCAATAAGACCTCGCTAGTGCAAGCCGAGACTCCTGAATGTGCACACAGGGTACAAGGAGTAATGTGAGTACGCCAACTCAGTAAGTAATAAAAGTAAAGGCAGCTGAGCGAAAAGAAAAACACATAAAACACAGCAAAATGCTACAACGAGGCAGTGTAAAACCAGAACAATACAATAATACAGTAAAAGCTCGTAAAAAATCTTTAAAACATCTTTTAGTAGTTCAAATCAGTGAATGGAAATAGGGATAAAAGATAGAAGCACAAATCAGCCCCTCAGCAAAATACCAACAGAACCAGCCCGTAGGGCTATCTCATAATCAGTCGTATCAGCCCCTCGGGCAATAACTTGGAACAACATCAGTCCTTCAAGCTATATCACATCATAAACTGGGTACCCACGCTCTCTAGGGATATACAGACTCCTGGAGGGGACCTTTACGGCCCAAGTGCAGTAACAAGCCATCTCGTGGCATAATTAAATAGGTTCTCGGACTCATTTCAAGCCACCTTGTGGCATAACAACTCAGGCCCTCAGCCTCATAATTAGGAATCGGCACAGTACCGCTGCAGCGCGCAGCCTGATCCTATAATAACCTCACAAAACAGGCCCTCAGCCTCAGTCGGTCAAAAATTTCTTAAAGCCATTCGGTACAGTAAAATATGATGCTCAGCCCAAAATTTCATTTAATATGTTAAAATAGAGTAGACATGGTTGAGTTATAAAAACAGTAGAATACAGCATGACTTAGTACAAATATGAAGTCAAAACAGTGAGGAATAGTAGTAAAATTCCCCAAAGGGTCCAAAATAGTTGGCACGAGGCCCAAATATGGCATTCAGCCAAACTGTTTTCAATCAAATACGTGATTAAACAATCATACGGGACAGACTAAGTCACAATTACCAATGGTACACGACCCTACGCTCGTCATCTTGCATGTGCGTCACCTCAAAGTAGTACAACAATGTGATATCCGGGGTTTCATACCCTCAGGACAATATTTGCCATCATTACTTACCTCTATCCATTCCAAACTCTAGCCCGTGATGCCTTTACCTCTTGTTTCGACCTTAACTCGCGCCTAATCTATCCAAAATCAGAATCACGACATCAAAATATTCTAAGGGAACGAAGCCCATGCGAAAATGATCAAATCTCAACACAATTCCCGAAATTAACCAAACCCGACCTCCGGGCTCACATCTCGAAATTTGACAAATTTTACATCAATAGAACCCTTATTCTGCCACGAGTTCATGCATATCAAAAGAACCAAAACCGGACCTCAAATGGCCCCTCAAATCACCACTCAAAGTTTTTCAATTAACCAAGCCCTAATCCCCAAATTTACCACTGATTTTCACTTAAATTCCACGCTAACAACGATACAAATCACCATAATAATGAGATTAGGAACCAAGGACCTTACCTCAATGAATTGCTCTGAAAATCTCCCTTGAAATGGATCCTAAAAGCTTCGCCCCGAATGAAATATTGAGAAATATTCCTCTGACCCAGGGATTCCGCACCTGTGGTCCATTTTCGCTTCTGCGATCTAACCCACCGTGCTTGCGGTTTTCACTTAAAGGCCCAATTTTGCATCTGCGATAAAACGCCCACACCTGCTCTATCATAGGTACGCTCCAGTAGCCGCTTCTACTGTTCCAGCTGGCTTCCCTCTTCGCCGCATCTGCGGCTCGTATTCTACTTCTACGGGCATCGCAGCTGTGGCCTCCCAACTGTAGGTGCGGTTATGACATCAACAGTAAAACTTCTACTACCAAACTGAACTCTAAAATCTCTCGTCAACCATCTGAAATCACCCCGATTCCTCGGGACCTCAACCAAAAGCATGAACAAGGCATATACCACTATCCAAACTAATACCAAATCTTTAAAAACACCTCAAACAATATCGAATCAACCAAATAACATCGGATCCAAGACTAAGGTTCCAAAAATTTTTCGAATTCCACTTTTGATCAAAAAGTCTATCAAACCACGTCCGAATGACCTGAAATTTTGCACAAACATCCCAAATGATACAACGAACCTACTGCAACTTCTGGAATTCTATTTTCGCCAAATTCAAGCCTAAATCTACCACGTACCTCCAAAATACATATCGATCACACTACTAAGTCCAAAATCATCTCTCGAAGCTATCTGAACCATCAGAATTCACATCCGAGCCCTTTTTCACATAAGTCAACACCCGTTGACTTTTCTAACTTAAGCATACTCAAAAGAGACTAAGTGTCTCAAACCTTATGAAAACCACTCCGAACCCGAGCCAACCAACCCAATAACATATAATACAGCTGAACAAGACAATAAGAAGCAAAAATGGGGAAAATGAGCGGTAACACATGAAACGACTAGCTGGGTCGTCATAGTTGGAGACTCTACAATGGTGTCTCAAACATAAGCTAGATAAGCCAAATAACCATTCTCGACCATATGTCGAGCCTTCAAAAAAGAAATAACCTGACTAGATATACTAACGAGGAACCCTTCCACTCCAACCTCGACAACTCTGGCATCGCTAAAGTAGCAGTCCTGGCTTGGCAATCTAGGATGGCCTGATATTGGGATAACCAATCCATGCTTGGGATGACCTCAAAGTCGGTTATATCAAGCAACATCGTATCTGCTCTAGCCTCAAAACCATAGAATGTGACCATACTGGATTGATAAATCCGTTCCACAACAATAGAATCACCCACAAGAGTGGACACATGAACAAGAGTACCCAAGGACTCACAAGGAATATACAAGAAATGAGCAAATAGTGATGACATATATGAATAGGTAGACCCTGTATAAAATAGTAATAAAGCATACCTACTGCAGTCGGACATAATACATGTGATAACAGCATCTGATGCCAATGCATCTCTTCCGGCCAGAAAAGCATAAAATCTGGCTGGAGCACCAGCCGACTGGCCTCCGCCTGAATGAACAGTAGTTGGCTGACCTCTCGCTGCCTAGCCTTCACCTCTAGGATGGCCCTTACCAGTCTTCCCTTTGCCTCTAGGCGGCTGGACAACCGGTGCTATAATTATAGGTTACTAACCCTACTACACTACTTTGCCCCAAAGTCTGGGGCAAAGCCTCTTCATGTGGCTCGGATCTCCACATTCATAACAACCTCTCGGTACCATAGGCTGCTACCCTGAAGTATGGCCTTAATGGGTTGAATACTCACTAGAAAAACCCTGAATGGCTGGTGGGCAGTATGAACTCTCCGGTGTAGCACTAAAGTTGGAGCTGGAAGGAACCTAGGGACTTGAATGCACACGTAAAGAACCCTAGATGGCTGGTGGGCGGTAAGAACTCTCTAGTATGACACTGAAATAGGGGTGCGCTGGAGCACCTCTAGAAGGTGGTGATTCTGAATATCGGGGCCTGCTGGGATAACCTATCCCAAATTGACCTGTGCCCCTAGTCGGGGTACCTTTAAACTTTCCAAAGAATCAAACCCTCTTGTCCTGCTGCATTTGGTCTCTACCTATCAGACGGTAGCCCTCAATCCTCCGAGTAATCTCTACTACCAGCTGATAAGAAGTCCCTATCTCAACCTCTCGAGCCATGTTAGCCCTAATACAAGGATTCAACCCTGCAAAAAACTTTCGCACACTCTCTATGTCAGTAAGAAGTATCATCAGTGTATGGCGGGACAACTCAGAAAACCTCGCCTCATAGTTGGTCACTAACATTTGACCCAGCTCAAGTTGCTCAAACTGATACTGTAACTCTTCTATCTCGGAGGCTGGAATATACCTATCTAGGAAAAGCTATATGAACTGACCCCAAGTAATGGGAGGAGAACCCGCTGGCCTACCAAGAACATAAGACTGCCACCATCTACAGGCCCTACCCTCCAGCTGGAGAGTAGTGAAGTCAACCCCATGAGAATCCAATATTCTCATGTTGTGCAGTCTATCCCTACACCTATTAATGAAATATTGGGCATCCTCATGATGCTCACCTCTGAAGATAGGATTGTGTAGCCTAGTCCATCCGTCTGCAGCTAGTATGGGCTCGGGTACCACTGCGGTAACTGGCTGGGCCCCATTCACGGGTAGTGCACAGTAGGGGTCAGTGCTCCCCCTCTTGACTGAGATGTGGCTGGGTCTGCTGGAAATAAACCAACCTGAGTTATAGAATCCATGAACCGCAGCATGCGGCCCATGACCTCCTGAAAGCCCGGATCTATCATGAAGTTTGCTAGGGTAGGCTTTGCTAAGGGCAGCTCACCCTGCTCCTCAATAATAGGATCCCGCGCAGGATCTGTCGGTGGTGCGACTGGGGTAGCTTTGGGACACCCTCATCCCCTACATCGGGCCGCTGCCCTCCCCCGATGTCTGCCTCATCATGTAGCAACATGGGAAACAGCTCCTCCTAGGTCTGGATGTCTTCCGTGGCCGTCCTCACCATCTGTAAGACAATAGAAGAAGAAAATTTAGTATACCATCAACCGCACGATAGAAGATGAATGAAGAGTAGTTTTCTAACACCTTATAGCCTCTTGAAGATAATTACAAACATCTTCATACCGATCCGCAAGACTCTATTAGGTTTTCCCATGACTTGTGAGACCTACATGAATCTAGTGCTTTGATACCATATTGTTACGACCCAATTTCCATTATAGGTCGTGATGGCACCCAATACCTTGTTAGGCAAGCCAACCCTAATCAACTAATGAGTTCATTCTTGACCATTTACTTGAATTAAATTCAGAACAATTGAAAATTTACAAATTATAAGGCAACTGAATCTGGAAAGACTAAAAGGGATCATAGCAATATGAATACAACCCAAAACTAATAGTTTACCATTGTTTGTTCCAGGAGCTAGTGTCACAAGTACTAGGGCAACTCGTAGAATATACAAAAATACAACTAAACCTACTGCCTCTGAAATAGAATAGATAGTAATAACAAAAGAAGACTCTCCGACATGCTGCTGAACGGCTCTGAAGGGGCAACTTACCGTGGAATCTCGGTCATATATCAGGAATACGCGACAGACTTGTAGCTAGATGCACCTGCCGTAGATCATATGAATTTAAGTACAGAAGATAGTATGAGTACATAAACAACATGTACCTAGTAAGTATCCAGTCTAACCTCGAAGAAGTAGTGATGAGGGTTCGACTTGACACTTAATAGGGTCAATAATAATATAATTTAAGCGTTACATTAAGAATGGATGTCATGAATAGTTAACAGTTACTAACAGAAAGTGACATGTTATTTCATATAAAATATTTTAGTTTACGACATTTCAATTAACAGTCTATATCCCAAGCTATTTAAAGCAGTTCAAACCACAGAAGGTACTAAGTAAATAGCATG
This sequence comes from Nicotiana glauca, assembly GCA_026770625.1. Taxonomy (NCBI): domain Eukaryota; kingdom Viridiplantae; phylum Streptophyta; class Magnoliopsida; order Solanales; family Solanaceae; genus Nicotiana; species Nicotiana glauca. The sequence continues at coordinate 15,506 of MU761821.1, read as the reverse complement.
CATAGATAAAGATGAGTTCGTACGGCCCGGTCCAGCATAATACTAAAGTGTGCACTGCCGGAGGGTCGAACGGCACAAATCATAGATGCTTCTATTACCCTGCACGCAAATCATACATGCGATTCAGTCAAATACAATTAAAACATCAAACAGTCAATCAACAATTCATCAGGAAGGCAATTACCCAAAGTAAGGTTAATTTCTCTTTAACGATCAAGAAAAATAGTGTTTATTTTTTTAGAAATTCATTTGCCAAGTTTGATATAATTTATGCAATTTAAATTGACAACAAGTTACAATTACGACAAGTAAAGCATGCTTTTGGATCCTAGACTACCCGTACTTAAGCACAATAGTAGCTACGCTCGGATTCTCGTCACCTCGTGAGTATGTAGTACCTGCCATTAATGGCACATATTCAATTATTTCTCATATGGGGACAATTTCCTCTTACAAGATTAGAAAGGAGACTTACCTCGTCCCAAATATTACTTCCAATTTCAAGAATGCGCTCAAACCCTCAAATCAGAGCCGAACGATCCAAAACTATTCAAATGGGGTAAGAACTAGTCAATATATGCTCAAGAGTTCATATTCTAACTATTAAACTAATTTCTCAACCCTAAATGCAAGGTTCCTAAAATTCATCCCGAGGCCCACGTGCCTGGATTCTAGAAATTTTCAAAGAAAGTGGTTACCCATAACCTAAGGATCAAGAATATATGATTTTTACTTTATTCCATAACGCATTTCGTGGTTAAATCTTGTTTTTATAAAAACTCTAAGTTTTACTCTAAATCCATAATTTCCACTAATTTACATGGTGAAATCTACCCCTAAACTATGTATTAAACTCCCATTGTGTAGAAATAACTTACATCACAATGCTAGGCTGAAATCTCCCCTTTTGAAGCTCCCAAATCTCTCAAGATTGGAGTGAAATGTGTCAAAAATGACATATTCCCGTATTAAATGAAGGCCACTGCCTTCAGCGATTTCCTCACCTGCGATTAGGGGACCGCATATGTGATCTCACTTCTGCGTGAGATTGCCCGCTTTCTGCAGTTTCGCTCCTGCAGAAGAGGAGCCGCATCTGCAGAACCTGAGCTCCTCCCCTTGAACCGCATCTACGATGGGTATGCCGCTTTTGCGGTCTCGTACCTGTGGCTGGACAACCGCAGGTGCGGTTATGACAGAACTGGAGCTTCAACTCCTTCTTAAATTTTCAACTTAGCTCAAGCCTCGTCTGATTTCTACTCGGGCCCCCTGAGGCCCCGCCCAAATATACTGATAAGTTTGGAATCATAAAACGGACTCACTCAAACCCATGGAATGCCCGAAATAACACTAAATCTAAGAATCACACCTAAACTAATTGAATCAAACTTATGAACTTCAAGTTCTTCAATCTACTTCCAATGTGCCGAAACATACTTATACTCCTCGGATAGACACCAAATTTTGCCAGCAAGTCTTAAATGACAATATGGAACTATCCCCAATCTTGAAATCTCGTTCGGATCTCGATATCATAAAAATCCGCTCCAAACTAAATTTTAAGAACTTTAAAATCCTTAAAGAATTGACTTTCACTGTTAGGCACCAAAACACTTTCAGGTCCTCCAAAACCCGATCCGGACATACGCCCAAGTCTGAAATCATCATACGAACTCGTTGGAACCTTCAAATCCAATTCAGAGGTCGTTTACTCAAAATATTGATTGAAATCAAACTTATCCTTTTAAGCAAACATTAAGGAACCAAGTGTTTCGATTTCAGCCCAAACTCTCCCAAATCCCGAACCAACTATCCCCGCAAGACATAAATTAGTAAAAGTAAGTATGAAAAGTCTTATTTAGGAGAACATAGTTCTAAAAAGTAAAACGACCAGTCGGGTCGTTACATTCTTAGTTGGTATTTGGCATTTATAATTTTTCCCTTGATTGTCTTTACCATTTTAAATAAGAAAAGAATTGTTAGTTCATTTGTCTCCTCTTTTTCTTGCTCCTTTAAGCTTAAATTTGCAGGTCATATGGTAGCCATGATCTGAACGTAAATATTACAAATCATTCTATCTCTTTTTCTTCTTCTTCTTTGTTTTTCTTAAATTTCTGTAATTGTTCTATAAGGACTAACACTTTTTGACAGATTTATCATTGTGCAAACTTCATAATTCTAAAAAAAAAAATGATATTTATGAGATTCAGTGTCTTATTATTAATAATAAGAATATCGATACTAGCTTTTATTAGGTAGGAGTGTTAGCCATTTTAAAAAGACATATTTAATACTGATTAATACAATTAAGTCTCTAATTAAATTACTACTATTAAAAATAAGCTATATGTATCCCACCTCCCGGTTTTACTTTTGTCTTATTATAATCCCTGTCATTTTACTTTTCTATTTACAATACCTTTCACCCATTAGTTTATTAATAGGAAATTAATAAATACATGTGTCACTATCCTATTGCTCTACAATTACCCGCCTCATATATCATTAAATTAGCTGACCCAATCCTTTTAACCCGACACACTTGATCCTCTCTAACTTAAATCCTCTTATTCATCACCTAACCCCAATTTAGAATCATCCCTCAGCAAAAGACACAGAGAAAACAAATTAACTTGAAAACCCTAGGTCGTATAGCCGTTAGAAGACATAGATGCTTCCGATTTATGCTTGTTATTTTTTAAAAGGTTAGTTTATCTTTCATTTTGTGTTTGTTTAAGAATGACATTGGTGTTTTTTAATATTTTCGGTCTAGTCGATTCTTTGGTTTTTAATCCTTTTATGCTTTCACAGATTTTGACATGAGCTCAAATCGACAATATCTATGTTGTTATGTGTGCATGTATTATTTAAGCTATTTTATGTTAGGGTTTTTATGGTTCGAAATTATTGTGGGGATTCTTCTTCAATTGGTGGCCCCGAGTGTGATCTTATTCGTTTTCTAGCTGAGAATATGGGGTTACAATTTGTGACATAACCTTTCATTTTGTCTGTATATGGTGAATGTTGTTCCCTTAAAGTAATAGAGAATCTAAGTATTTTAGTGCTATTGGGACTTTACTATTGTTAGTATTTCTGGTCCCCTATTTTGTTGTAGATGTATGTGGTCCACCAAGTTCACTATCTTTTTTTATTCATCTTCTAATTTGTTAATTATTTTCTTGAGGTTCTTTATTAGCTCATGTGTAGGTTTATTTATTTTTATATAATTTATTATTTATTTATTATCTTTGTAAGTTTGCTTATTGTTTTTAATTGCCTTTCAGAATATTAAGGATGCCTTTGGTTGACATAGTATTGCATTATGGTGGGGATTGGATCACAACACCCCAGGTCTTGTATTCAAAAAAGTTGGTCCACGTCTAGAGAGGGTATGATTCTGAAATTATTTCTTACAAGCTTCTAAAAACTACATACACTAGTGAGTTAGAGCATGTAGGTGTTCAGATGAATTTAAGACACTCCACTTCTATGCTATTGATCAGTATGAAGAGTTTATTAATGTGCCTAATATTGTTCATCATACCGACTCACATATAGTAATAACTGATTCTGGTACTGGCTGTAGTAAATCTGATAGTGAGAGTGATACTTATGGTGATTATGATGATGATGAGGTTGATTATGATTTTGATGGATTACGAAAAATTGCTAAGCAAAGAAATACTGTAATTGAGGTAGGGCTTGAAAATTATAAGAAATTATACAAGGGTATGTGCTTCAAAGACATAATTGAAGCTAGAAAATGCATTAATTTATATTTCTTGGCAAACAAAAAGGACTTACAAGTAGAGAAAAGTGATACAAAAAGGTTAAGGTGTACATGTGTTGGTAACGACCCTTTTGTTGTTCTGATTTCTGGGGATGGGGACCTTCCTATAGAGTTAGGATAAAGACATTAAGAGATGAGCATGCATGTGAAGAAGCATTTGATAACACTAGGGTTGAGTATCAAATAACAGAAAGTTACTTCAAGAATAAGGTGCAGGAAAATCCTAAGTATAAGATTAATAAGATAAGAGAAGATCTGAAACAATTGTTTAATGTAAATGTTAGCTATGGAAAGTGCAAGAGGGCTAAAATGCATATTTTGGAGAAGTTGGAAGGTGGTTTTGCTGATGATTTTAAGAAACTTGAGGCATATGCCAATGAGCTAAGGGACACTAACCTAGGGAGTGATATTGTCATTAACTTGTCAAATGATACACTTGCTGAAGGTAAAAGAAAGTTTTTGAGAATTTATATTTTCTTTCAAACTCTCAATATGGGCTTTAATTTAGGGTTGAGACCATTTATTGGATTAGATGGGACATTTTTAAAAGGAAAAGCTAGAGGACAGTTGCTACTTGCTGTTGTACTGGACAGTAGTAACCAAACATATCCTATAGCTTGGGTAGTAGTGGATAAAGAAACAAAAAGGATATGGACTTGATTATTGAAATTTCTTCAAAGGTCAAAAGATCTCAAAGAGGGTGACGACATGACCTTCATATCAGACACGCAAAAGTTATGATTTATGTGTAATATCTATTTTTTTCCTTTTGTCTTTTTAATCAAAATTGCTTATTTGTCTTTTTCTCTAATGCTAACTTCCACTAATTGGGCCATCGCCAGGCCCAAGTTCAGGACTCAACCGTTTGCACAATTAGCATTTTTAATTCCACCAAAATATTTCATGAAACATGGCACAGAATTAACCTTCGACTTCTAAATTTTAATTATTCGAGCATATAGCTGACCAAATAAGTATTATAAAATTGTAACACCATCTCAGCAAAAGAATACAAAAAAAGCTCAGGTGTATGGCTAATGGCTTGCAATTCGATTAAGCAACTAATGTAAGAATATAATGAAACTAACATTTATATTTTTTTTGAATTTCAACCAACAACTAGACAACTAATTTAACCTAAGCATGCTCATGTCACGACCCCAACCCCGATCGTGATGGCGCCCAACACACTGCTAGGCAAGCCCTACCAATTTATAACCTTTACCCAATTCATTATACAATTCATTATTAGTTAAGATAATTAAATTACCAAATCAAAATATTAGAAGTCTGAAATAAGAGTTAAATGTGGGGAATTTCAAATAACAATACTACTACATAGCCCAAAAGATCCGGTGTTATAAGTCTGAGCCTCTAATACATGAATATCAACCCATCACATAACAGTCTAGAGAAATACGAAAGGAACAATAGGATAAAAGAGAGAGATCAGGGTTGCGGACGCCATGCAGCTACCTCGATGCTCTCGGATATGCGATGCCCAACTGGAAATCCTCGACGGTCTCAGATGCACCTGGATCTGCATGCAAGGTGCATGGAGTAATGTGAGTACTCCGACCCAGTGAGTAATAAGCATAAATAATGGCTGAGAATAAGAAATCATGGATAAGCATATTGTAATCTATAATACAGCGCTTTAAACCAAGTAGTATGAAATCAATAAACCAGTAAAATCGAAATATGGAAATGCTACAACAGATAAGCTAATAAATAATAGCCAAATAAAGAAATGCAACACATAGTACGGTACTCTCTAGTACTTGTTGCGGTATGCAGCCCGATCCATTTATTTATCGTCGACGGCGCTCACTAGGGGTCTGCAGACTTCGGGAGAGGCCCCTTATGGCCCAAGCGCAATAACAAGCCATCTGGTGGCATCAACTAGGCCCTCGATCTCATATCAATATCAATATAATACTGCTGCGGCGCGCAGTCCGATCCCATACTCAGTCCAAAAATTACATAAGCCCCTCGGACAATAATAAAACAGTAGGTTCTCAGCCCAAACATCTTTTAATATATCTTTTAGTTTCAAAAAAATTGAGTAAAGATGGTTGAGTTGCAAAATAGTAGAAAACAATACGACTGAGTTCAAGTAGTAAATCCATACAGTGAGGATATAGTGATAAAAATCCCCGAAGGGTTCAAGTAGTTGGCACGAAGCCCAAATATGACAATTAATCCAAATCATGATGATATCAAATATGCTTTAATCAAATACACAGTAAAAACATTACTCGGGATGGACTGAATCCAAATCCCCCGCGCTCATCCTCAAGCACGTGTCTCACCTCAATATAGCACTACGATGTGTAAATCCGGATTTTCAAACCCTCAGGATATCATTTACATTCATTACTCACCTCAACTCGACCATAACTCTAGCTCGCTATGTCCTTGCCTCTCTAATCGGCCTCCTCGCGCGTCGAATCTGACCAAAACCGCAACGAATACATTACAATAGGCTAAGGGAACAAAACCCAAGCGAAAATAATCAAAAAAATCAGTAATCCCGAATTTGCCAAAACCCAAGCCCCGAGCCAACTTCTCGAAACTTAGAAATTTTCACATCAACGGATTCCTTATTTTGCCACGAGTCTATACATATCAAGAACTCTCAAATTCGAGCTCAAATGGCCCTTTAAATTCCAATTTAAAATCTCAAAATCCCAAGCCCTAGTTCTTCCCTTTTTAGCTAAGTTTTTATGAATTTCTAAGTTAATCCCACAATTAAATCAAGTTTTTGGTTCGTAAAACTTACCTCCAATTAATCCTCGTCGAATCCCTCTTCAATTTCTCCCAAAGAGCTCTTAAAATGATCAATAATGGTGGAAAAATGACTTAGGCTCGCAGATGAATTTAAAAACCCTTCTGCCCAGCTGTGATTTTCTTCTATGCGAACGCGGTCAAACCCCCGCGTTCGCGATGAACAAAATTTTCCTTGAGTAAATTAACCCTTCGTGAACACGTCTGCACACCCGCGAACGCGAAGCCTTAGACCTCAGAACCTACGCGAACGCAGCCCCACTACCGCGAACGAGAAGAGCATAAGCTCCTGGACCCCTCATGCCAAACACCACTATGCGAACGCGACCCTTAGAGTGCGAACGCGATGAACAACCAACTAACCTTCCGCGAATGCGAGACATAAACGCGAACATGAAGTACAACACTCAGGGCCACCAAAACTCCTTCTACGCGAATGCGAGGTTCTTCTCACGATCGCGAAGGCAAAACTTGGACCTGCACTGCTGCTGCATTTTCTGCTATATTTTTCAACTTCAAACTTCCCGTAGCCATCCGAAATCACCCCGAGGCCCACGGGACCTCAACAAAAAGCACAGATACATCCTAAAACATTATCCAAACTTGTTCCAATCACCAAAATACCTCAAATAACACCAACACTATCAAATTACATTGAATTCAAGTTTAAGTTCTTCTAAAACTTCCGAAACACGCATTTGATAAAAAACCCAACCAAATTACCTCCGAATGACTTGAAATTTTGCACACACATCATAATTCACCTAACGAAGCTACTGCAATTTTAAGAATTTTATTCCGACCCTCGGATCAAAATCTCATCTACCAACCGGAAATCACCAAAATACTAACTTCGCCAAAACAAGCTAATCTCTACACCGGACCTCCAAAACCACTTCCGATCACGCTCCAAAGTCACAAACCCCCGAAGCTAACCGAACCACCAAAAATCATATCCGTGCCCTCTAACACATAAGTCAACATCCGGTTGACTTTTCCAAACTAAACCTTCCTTAAAGAGACTAAGTGTCTCATTCCTACCAAAACCAATCCAAACCAACTCGGTCACACAAGACACACATAATGAAGCATAAAGAAGAAGAAAATGGGGGAAATAGGGCGGTAACTCATGAGACAACGGGTCGGGTCGTCACATCTCAAAACTAATACCAAAATAAACTGATGCTTGCTTCTACTATTAGAATGGTCTGGACCAATTCTTTATCCTTAAGCACAATTGCCACACCCACAGAACTCAAAATCACATCCAAACCAAGCCATCACATGAATACATAATCATCCCAGACGTCTAATCATGCTATTAAAGCTAAAACAAGCTAATATCATTCACATTATAAGTTATAACAGTCCCAAGGGCAATACCGAATAAAAAGAAACTCACTTATTTAAACTAAAATTAAAATTAGCTAATGAACCTATTGAACTCAAAAATGAATTAAAACAGTGCTACTGAATTAATAAACTAAACTAAAACCACGCTTTAAACTTTGCTTTCATTTCATTTTATTCCAATCCAACTTTACACTAAATAAGGTTCAAGCCATGTACCTGGTATTGAATAACAAAGCCAAAAGAAAGTGAAATATCAGCAAATAGCAGCAGTATAGCAGAATCAACACTAGTTAAACAAATTTAAACCAGAAAGTGAGGTACAACAACCCAGGAATCAACTTCAGTCACATAGTGAACCAGAAAACTTCAACCAGACTCGATCTTAATCCATTTCACACCTAAATGAAGCATAAATCATTTCAGTAATTGAAGAATCCACAAGTTGAAGCAGAAAACCAATAGAACGGTGTTTTTGCCTAATTTCGAGCTATTTTCTTTTCTCTGGAATTTTCTCCCTTTTTTTTATTCCGCACTCAATAGCAATGCCTTTATAGGCAAGTTACTAGGGCAGTAGAAATAGGCTGAGTTTTGCCCATTAGACCTTTCTCAATTTTTATTTTTGCTACTTGGTCTCTAATTTTCTGACTTGTTGACCAAGTAAGGCTGTTTTGCAGCTTCTAAGAAGCTTCTTAAGGCTGTTATTAAAAGATTCTTTAACTGAACTACCCAAATTACCCCTTAGTTACCCTGAAATTTACCTTGAAGACCAAATTGGGTCAGATTGACCCACGGCAAATCAGACTTGGGCCTTTAACAAATTGGGCTGACTCTTGTTTCCCTAAATGGGTCTGAGATCCTAACACTCAAACAAACAATTGGCCCGATTGAAAAACTGAAGTGCCAGAAGTATGCAAACATGGCAGTCATTAAAATCTAAACGAAACAAGTTATTTAACTAGACTAACTAAATCAGTAAACTCAGGTAATTAAAAGGTTAATGATACTACAAAACGTAGGACTAGTCATGCATGAACAAACAAAAAATAAAACAAACAAAACAAAATTCTGGAAAACTAAAAGAATGAAAAAGTAATCCAGGAGAAGAAATAGAAAAAAGAAGAATGAAAGATAGACTGAACCAAAAGGAAGAAAAGAAAATACTTACTGAGACTTGAACACATGAGGAAAAGAGTCCGAATCTTCAACTTCTCAGATTTCAACTATGATATTAATCGTGTGTTCCTAATAAGAACACACGAATAACATCAAAATAATCCCCAAAACTTCAGAACGGACTCGAATTGGTGGCTTTTGGGAATTAGGGTTTAACTATGATCTGATATTTGAGAATTTATGGGGTAATTTAAGAGATGTGGAGTGTGGATTTGGGATGAGGGAGGCCTGGTGGTATATTGGTGTTAGTTTAGGGTTGATTGGTGGTGGCACCACCATCGGAGAAAACAAGATGCTAGGGTTTGGAGTTTTGATCTGAAATTCGAGCAGCTCAGGCTAGATTTGAGGGAATATGAACGGGGATTTGGAAAGCGGGGAGGGGGGGGGGAGGGGGTAAGGAGATGTTCTGGTGTAAATTTGGGCACGATTGACCGTCGGCCGCCGCCGTAGGCGATTTCCGACAGGCGGCAGGCGATGATTTTAGGGCGGAGATCGGCAGACCTTCAAAGGGTATGTGAGAGATAAGAGATGGGGTGGGGGAACGTTTGGACATATATATAATATTAAGTCCCCAGTTCTGGATCATTGAATTAGGGAGATCCAACGGTCGCGATTGAATGTGCCTAAAACGATGTCGTTTAGATGGGAAGGGGATTGGACTAGTCTTTGGAACGGTTTGGGCTGGGTTTTGGACCGGATCAGGGGTAATTTGGACAGGTTTTTTGATGGGTTGGCCCAAAATTGGGTATTTTATTAAAAACCTCTTTTTCTTTTCATTTTTTTTTCTTTTTTCTATTTTTTTTATTTTCAAATTTTTTGTTAAATACCAATTAAATAAAAAATTGATTTAATTCCAAAGCTTAATTAATAAACTAATTGCTTCTCAAAAATTAAATAAATCCTAAATTAAAAGAAAATTATTACAATATCCGAAAAATTAAAAGTTAAAATGTAAAATGAACTATTTTTGGTATTTTCTTTGATTTTTGTAACATTAATTAAATAATTAACCTAAAAAATATAAAATTAGATCCTAAATGCAAATGCACTGATTTTTGTATTTTTTTTATGAATCAAATAAATTAAAAATACACACAAACAAGAAAATTATGTAGTAATTCCTAAAAAAACAAATAATTAAAAGAAAAATTCTAACTTTGAGAATTATATGGGAGTAATTCATCCGAAGCAAAAATCACGTGCTCACAGCTCCTCCTCTTTGCTCAGAGGCTCGAAGGGTTTTCGGGCAAAGTTAAAATGAGCAATGATGAGGGATTTTTGCCTGATTGGCACTCACTCCATGAGAAGCATTTTTGAAAAGTGTCTCACCGAACCTTGCTTCAGAGGTTGCCTACATATCCTTGGCTATAAAGGAATTAAGTTAGTGTAGTTGTGTAAGTTTTGGTAGCTGGAACTACCAGGAGCTGTGATTTCACTGTTGCTACTGCTGCTACTGCTTGCTGACCTCCTTATTACACCAAAAGGAAAATCAAAAGCTAAGCTAGCTAGGCTTATCAACTAAGAGTCACAAGATTCCTATCTATAAATCCCTTGAAGCTTGATCTTGAGTCATAGCTGGTTTTTGCTATTGACTTCGATCCGATTCTTGATGCTCGTCAGCTGCATGTGCTGGTTCTTTTTTCAGCTCTTGGACCAAAATGGGACATGCGAAGCTTATGACTTCAATCAAATTTTGAGCAGTCTGCATCTTTGTCTGCTTCATCATTTTGAATTCACTTCTTTTTTGTTCTTTTGTTCTTTTCTTTATTCTGGACTGAGGCTCATTCTTTCGGCTATTTCGGATCTTGTGCCTCGAAGTCAAACCTGCTCAGATTCCAAAACAAACAAACGAAAGAAATTTTTTTGCCCCAGTTTTCACTAGGAAAATTTTGTGAGTTATTTGTGACAAAGCTCTGAACTTATTCTTCATTGAAAGCAATAAAAGCCAGGATTGTGTATCCTTGGGAATAGGGAATGCAGTCCTGAATTGGGAAGATAGCCAGGTTATGCTGGGAAAATGATCGAGTTGTGCTGGAAAAGAAAGATAGTGTCCTAGGGTTATGCCGGAATGGAAAGAAAAAATGTCCTTGGGTTATGCCTGGGAGGTCCACGGGTTATGCTAGGATTAAAAAGAAAAAAAGTCCTGGGTTATGCAAGGGAGGTCCACGGGTTATGCCGGGATAAAAGAAAAAAAGGTCATTGGGTTATGTCAGGGAGGTCCAAGGGTTATGCCAGGAAAAAGAAAAAGGGCCATTGGGTTATGCCAGGGAGGTCCACGGATTATGCCGGGATAAAGAGAAAAAGGTCCTTGGGTTATGCAGGGAGGTCCACGGGTTATGCCGGGATAAAGAGAAAAAGGTCCTTGGGTTATACCAGGGAGGTTCACGGGTTATGCCGGGATAAAAGGAAAAGTGGTCCTTGGGTTATGCAGGGATAAAGAGAAAAGGTCCTTGGGTTATGCTAGGGAGGTCAACAGGTTATGTCGGGATAAAGAGAAAAAGGCCCTTGGGTTATGCTAGGGAGGTCCACGGTTATGCCGGGATAAAGAGAAAAAGGTCCTTGGGTTATGCCAGGGATATCCACAGGTTATGCCGGGATTAAAGAAAAAAGGTCCTTGGATTATGCCAAGGAGGTCCACGGGTTATGTCGGGATAAAAAGAAAAAAGGTCCTTGGGTTATGCTAGGGAGATCCACGGGTTATGTCGGGATAAAAGAAAAAAGGTCCTTGGGTTATGCTAGGGAGATCCACGGGTTATACAGGGATAAAAAGAAAAAAGTTCCTTGGGTTATGCCAGGGAGATCCACGGGTTATGTCGGGATAAAAGAAAAAAGGTCCCTGGGCTATGCCAGGGATGTCCACGGGTTATGCCGTGATAAAAGAAAAACGTTCCTCGGGTTATCCCCGGGAGTTCCATGGGTTATGACGGGATAAAAGAAAAAGGTCCTTGGGCTATGGCAGGGGAAAAGGAAAAGGATCCCCGGGTTATGCGGGGGAAAAGGAAAAGGATCCCCAGGTTATGCCGGGGATAACTAGGGAATGTGGCTCTATGTTAGCTTGAGATTGGAGACCCTAAGCTACCCTGATGTTGGATTTTTCTTCCTTTTTTTTTTCAAATCAGTTTTCTTCTTCTATTTTCTTTATTAAACATGCAGGAAAGAATTTGGAGGAAACTCCCTTTTGGGTTGATTATTGCTACGAAGCTGCTTCTAACTCTTGCGCGTTTTTTCCTTTTGGTTGCACCTGCTTCTTGCACGGTTGCTTTGGATTATACCTGTTTCAAATTTTCAAACAAAGAATAAAGTTTGAAATGGTGGTTGGTTTTATGGCCTTGATTATTTTGATCACTCGATCTCGGCCCAACTTTCGGTGAGAACCTCTATTGCTTGCTGTCCTTTCAGAAGACTGATCTCTCTCATGAAACTGAAGAACTCAACTTTTCAAAATTTCTCATGACGGCTCACCCGTATGTGGATTTGACTGCTTCACTTTATTCTGCCTCTGCAGGCTTTTGACTTTGGATTCCTTTCATTCTTAATAATTTGAGTTTCAGAGCATCAACCATCATGGCCAGTCGGGGTCGACTTGATGCGCCCGCTGAGGCTGGGTATTTCTTTGGCTTGGCTTTTGTTAAGCATAACCCTGTAGAACCAATCTTGCCACATTTTCTTTGTATTAGTTTTGGCAAAAGAGTTAAAAAGAAAGAGATTCAAGGAAAAGTAAACAAGAGGCAAGAAAATGACTGTAAAGAGAAATGTCCCTCTCGGGAAGGAAGGAAGGACTTATCTGGGGTGCATGCAGGCTTCAATAGATATGACATGCTTCTTGGACTGGATGCCTGATCCGCACAACTTTCCCAACTTCTCATAAACTCATTGTGACCCATATTTCTGAACCGAGAAACCTTGCCAAGACTCTGATGGTGGTGAGGGTTGTCTACTTTTCGATCGACGGTACCCTTTGTGAGCTTTCGCCAATCGACCTCTCTTATTTCTTTTCTCACCGTCGCCTGATAGTGATCTTTTATGAGTTTTCACTAGCCAGGGTCTCTCATTTTCAATTTCTTTGCTCACCGTCGCCTTATGGTGCCCGTAGGTTTTCACCGATAAGACTCTCTCATTTTATTTTTCTCATTTAGATTGTATCGGATCCAAGCAACTGTGTTCTCTAGTTCTGATGACTTTTGCCGATTGATCAGAAGGACTTGGACAAGGTTCGGGTAAAAAAAATAATTGGATCGCATTACAGCTTTGCAACCGTTCGGGCGAGATCATCGCCAAATCATTATAACATCCGCCCCAGTTTCACTTTTTTGGGGAAGACTGGATTTTTATTTTGTTGTGATTGAACCCCAGAGAGAGGCTGCCTACGTATCCTTTCAGAATCAAGTCAAACATAGTTCAGGGAACATTGTCTTTTGATTTTATTTTGTTATTATTTTGGCTTCTATTTTTTGTTGTTTTGTTTACTCTTTCTTTTTTCCTTTCCTTTTCCTATCTTTTTTCTTTTTTTTTTCTTCATTTTCTTTGTCTTTCCTTCCTTTTTTTTTCATTTCATTTTTTCAATCAATCTTTTTTTTACTAACACTCTCAGGTTCCAAAGAGGGTAATGAAAGAAAGGTAACTGGCTCAAAGGGTTGGTAAGGGTTGATAGTGTCTGGGTAGCGAAAGAAAACCTTCTTCATCCCAATCGGAGAATATTAATGCTATATATAGGATCCAACATAGTACCTTTTGGTAGTATTTGCATTGATAGTTGTTTCAGAAATATTTCCTTCAATGTGTTCCAAGTACAACGCACTCTTTTGGCAGTACTCTTGTTGCAATGTATGGACTTTTCCAATCCGAGAACCAATTTTCCTTCAGTTGTTCCAACTCTTTGTTTTATTTTCTTAAGCTAATCTTCATTGCGACCTAACTATTGATTCATTATTTTGAGGTCTGACAACGTTTTAGGATCTGGGCATAAAATCCGCAAGCATGTCATGTTATTTAAAGCCGCATTATTAGAACTGAAAGAAGAAGAAAAATAAAAATAACAAAAATTAGAAGGGATAAAGAAAGATGGATGATGAAATATTTATCTTATTTCATTGAATTTGGAAGATAACATGGCTTACATTGGAAATTAAAAGACATGAAACTAAAGAAAACATCTGAGTTACACCCTGGAATAACTCATGACGCAGAAAAAATGGCAGTACAAGTCTACCGGGACTCCCGCCGGATAGGGAATGGCGTAGCCTTCTAATTTTGCAATTTGGCCTCAGGTCCCATGTACAGCACCTCAGCGGTGCTTGAGCCTTCCCCTGGCTGGACTATGTGGGTTTCATGTAATATCTTCTTTATTGCCCCATAGATCTCTTCGATCTCTTCGGCCGTAAAGGCCTTATCCTCTTCTCTTCATTGTATTTGGGCTTGACAAATGTTTTGTACAGATACGACACTGGTTGCGGCAAGACCAATCCATCATTCTTCTACCATCCACCCATTTTATTTCAGCTGGTGTGGGTCTGAAGCCAACCCCAAAGAACTTTTCAGTGCCAGGCAGGGTGATAGGTTCAACTATTCTTTGCAATGATTTTCCAAGCCCCTTCCCAGGTTTGAAGCCATGCCTGATCATTTCCTTAGCGACCATGATTGATGCATTTGAATGGAAGGGTTGAGGGCAAGGTTTTCCTTGTTCGTACTGATCTCCGACCACGATTTCAAATGCTTGATAGACTATGTGCTCAATCCCCTCTCTTTCTTCAAGACATGGGACTGATGGGTCCCAATAAATTGATTTCTCATCTTCCCCGTAGACCACAATCTCTTGGTCATCATGCTCAAATTTCACCAACTGGTGAAAAGTAGAAGGTACGGCCCCTACTGCATGAATCTATGGCCTCCCCAAAAGAAGGTTGTAAAAAGTGTCCATGTCCAGCACCTTGAAGGGTACTTCGAAGTCTACTGGACCGATGGTCAGAATCAAATCAATCTCTCCAATTGTGTCCCTTTTGATACCATCGAAAGCACGAATAGAGACATTATTGGGTCGGATTCTTTCAGTACCGATTTCCATACGCTACAGAGTTGAGAGTGGGAAGATATCTACTTCAGAGCCCGCATCCAACATAACCCTTTTCATGTAGTACCCTTCGCATTTGACTGTCAGATGCAAGGCTTTGTTGTGTGTGGCCCCTTCTGGGGGAAAGTCATTTTTGCTGAAGGAGATCTGGTTGACTGCAAAAAAATCTTTCTGCTGTTCTCTCTAACTGCTCTATAGAGGTCTTAATAGGTACATATGCTTCATTAAGGGTCTTGATCAACACCTTCTAATGCTCGGTGGAGTTTGTCACACCTCCTTTTGGCGCTACCGCACCCCGCGAAGGGCGCGGTAAAGGGAGTTTTTCCAATTAAAGGACAA